>JAMKCH010014723.1:0-31849 GCA_023653785.1 Ophioderma brevispina
GCTGGAGAGTTCTCGAACTGATTAGATTTTGGTTGTATTTCGGGCAAATTAAATATGCAAAAATCAACGTAATTGCTATAATTTTGAAACGGTACATCAGATATACAAAAATTCCTTTGCTGCATGAAAGCCTATCATGATGCGCATCTTTCTTGCAATTTGAAAGTGCGAGATATGTGTGGCTTAGGTATGCAAATGAGCTAATTAAATATGCATTATTACTGTATCTCTGAAACGGTACATCGGATGGGCAAAATTCCTTCGCAATATGAAAGAATACTAAGAATACTATGTCATTCATCTTTTGTGTGAATCATAATTGGGTCAAAGTGCATGTGGGCCGCTTAAAGGGGCATTTTTTGATACAATTGATCTAATTAAATATGCGTAATTGCTGTATCGCTGAAATGGTACATTTGATATGCAAAATTTATTCGCTACATGGACTACTATGCCGTGCATCTTTTGTGTGAATCATAATTGGGGTCAAAGGGCACGCTTCATTACGCAGCAAAAATTCACCGCGCGACGCGATGGTGCGCCTTGCGCCTGACGGCGTGAAATGTGCTTAAATTCCCGCCGTTTAGACCAAGCTGTTTTTGTGACTTTAAATGGTCAAATAGCTGTTTTAAATCGGCAAAAAATACAGCTCATGATTGTCTGCAGTGGATAACCTTTGTTGGTAACTATAGAACACAGTTTGATGTTTAAAATGGTGCAAAAATCCGAAATTCGTGTAAAAACAAAAACACCAGGGTTGACACTACCCTTAATTTGTCCCCTCAGAAAATTCCTCGGCACCCCTTCTGCTTCCCCCACCCCCACCCCATTTGTAAAGGTCTGGTTATGCCACTGTTATTTACACTGTCAGATCAGCCACTGTAATTTTGAAGTCATTTTATTAGTAATATGTGCATATGTGCAATTCACAAATACATTGCACGATATGGTGATGCCCATTTATTTTTGTAAACGACTGGTAAAAGATACATGTTCAATAATGATTCGAACGCCATACACGTTCAATCACTCCAACAAGAACAAATGAACGCGTTCTTTTTCGAGTTCAATACGCCCTTGGGATAGATCTAGCTATCTGACAAGCCGTCAATACGCATTCGTCAAAATTGTATGTCAACAACGGGTTGTCAACGTCTCTCGAGAAATGCGAAAGTGCCTTCTATTTACATAAATTTTATCGCTCTAGGAGGAAATATCCAAAAATGAATGGTACAGGTTGATGGCCGAGTGTCTAGAGCACACAACTGGAGTGTTATTTGTACATTATAGTTTTTTGGTAAGTGTGCAGCAGTATGAAAAGGCATGCACTTCACAAATTTAGCCTGTTCTGGTTACATGTACATTGAACCAGAGGTCAGTAGATGATAACGAGTTTAAAAGATAATGTTCGCCGATTTCTCCTTCGGCAGTAAGGAATTGTTCATGAAACTGTGGTTAGAAGCCGTTACTAATACCTGTGATATCGGTAAGTTGGACATATTTCTTGTAGAACTTCTTGATTTTTCGTAACCTCTTGATTTCGCCAGTTTCCGTTGTTTGTTTGGTAGTATACTGCCCTCATCTCCATGTTGTAGACCCGAGAGGCTACAACCCTGGAGATGTGGTACCAAATCTATGCCAAAACATTGTTTCACACTAACTAGTTCTGCTAAACATAACTCCACATTTTGTCTTTAACATGTTGTCGATGTTAGCGAATGTGGAGTTACGCTATCTCCCGTGTAATTCCTTTTACATTTAACAGGCCATTTCAAAGAGCCAACTTTTCACACTGCTAATCATACGAACTAAATTTCAAAAGCAATTTAGAATATACTACATTACCGTCACCTTTTCAGATAGTAATCACAATGATTCGTCTCGAAACAGTATAAATCCATCATTTTCTGGCAAAACAACCCTTTTCTTGCAGGATTTGTTTGTCAGTGGCCTGAACGAATGTGACCTCTGATCCGGTAATTGATTTAATTTTGAACATATATAGGACATCAGATATACAAAAAAATCCTTTGCTGATGAAAGCCTATCATGATGCGCATCTCTTCTTGGCAATTTGAAAGTGCGAGATATTGTAGCTTAGGTATGCAAATGACTAATTAAATATGCATTATTACTGTATCGCTGAAACGGTAGATAATCTGATGGCAGAATTCCTTCGCAATAGAAAGATACTAAGAATACTATGCATTCATCTTTTGTAGCTGAATCATCATGGATCAAAGTGCATGTGGGCCGCTAAAGGGCATTTTTTGATACATTGATCTAATTAAATATGCGTATTGCTGTATCTCTGAAATGGCCCTTGCGAGCAAAAATTTATCGCTACTACAAATGGACTACTAATGCCGTGCATCTTTTGTGTGATCATAATTGGGGGTCAAAGGGCACGCTTCATTCCGCAGCAAAATTCACCGCGCACGGATGGGGGCGCTTGCCCTGACGGCGTGAAATGCTTAAAATGTCCCGCCGTTAAATAAGACCACAGCTGTTTTTGTGACTTAAATTCAAATACTTTTTTAAAATCGGGCAAAAAATACAGCCAGGATTGTCTGCAGTGGATACCTTTGGTTGTAACTATAGAACACCGTTTGATGTTAAAATGGTGCAAAATCCGAAATTCGTGTAAAAAAACAAAACACCAGGGTTGACACTACCCTTAATTTGTCCCCTCAGAAAGTTCCTTCGCAACCCTTCTGCTTCCCCCCTCCCCCACCCCCCACCCCAGTTTGTAAGGGCCTGGTATAGCCACTGTTTTTACAACTCATATCAGCCACTGTGAATTTTGAATCAGTTTATTATATCTGTGCATAGGTCAATTCACAAATACATTGCACGATAATGGGGATGCCCATTTATTTTTGTAAACACTGGTAAAGAGAGTTCCAATAATATTCGAAGCCAACACTCAATCACTCTCAACAAAAAGGAAAACAAAAATTAACGCGTTCTTTTTCGGAGTTCACTACGCCCCTGGGATAGATCTAGCTATCTGACAAGACCGTCAATACGTCATTCGTCAAAATTGTATGTCAACAACGGTATGTCAACGTTCTCGAAATGCGAAAGTGCCTTCTATTTACTAAATTTTATCGCCTAAAGGAGAATATCAAAAATAATGGTACCATTTGGGCGGGGGGGGGGGGGGGGGGGGGGGGGGGGGGGGGGGGGGGGGGGGGGGGGGGGGGGGGGGGGAGGGGAGAGCGATTGCTATAGCACCAACTGTAGGTTATTTTACATTATAGGGTTTGGTAAGTGTGCAGCATTATGAAAAGGCATGCACTCACAATTTATCCTTTTCTGTTTACATTAATTGACCCAGAGGTCAGTATATGATCAACGAGTTTAAAAGATAAGTTCGCACTATTTCTCCTTCGCAGTAAGGAATTGTCATGAAACCGTGGTTAGAAAGCCGTTACTAATACCGTGAATCGGTAAGTGGGATGGAAATTTCTTGTAAAACTTCTTGAGTTTTTCGTACCTCTTGATTTCGCCAGTTTTTTCCGTTGTTTGTTGGTATAATACTGCCGCTCATCCTCCATGTTGTAGACGCCGAGAGTGCTACAACCCTGGAGGATGTGGTACCAAATCTATGCCAAAACAAAACATTGTTTACAAACATTCTTCTAAACAATAACTCCACCTTTGTCTTTAACATGTTGTCGATGTAGCGAATGTGGAGTTACGCTATTTCCCGTGTAATTCCTTTTACATTTAACAGGCACATTTCAAAGAGCCAACTTTTCACACTGCTAATCATACGAACTAAATTTCCAAAAGCAATTTAGAATCTACTACATTAATACCGTCAAACCTTTTCAGATAGTAATCACAAATTCGTCTCGAAACAGTATAAATCCATCATTTCTGGCAAAACAACCCTTTTCTTCTTGGCAGATGTTTGTTTGGCAGTTGCCTGAACGAATGTGACCTCTGATCGGTAATTGATTTACCATTCTGTGCAATATTAATGAGCTCATTTTACATATTTGCTCTCCGTCAGTTTGTGGCAATCCTTGCCAGGGGAAACTGCAATTTTTAACTTGCAGTATTTTTTTAAGTCTGCCGATTAGCAAAGCCCTCCTTGTTCTCCCAAGCATTGCCCCCCCCCCCCCCCCCCGTTTTTTTTTTTTTTGTTGTCCCTTTCCAACTTAGTTGGCAAGGATATGACATGCCTGCCGCCGTTGTTGGCCGTGGTGTCCACGCGATAAATCCTGGATCTAAGCCGTGTGGGGTGTCAATCTTTTCAACATAAATGCATATTTTCTTTACGGCCGCTTGAAACTCTGAAAATAAACTGAATACATTAGTTCTCGTTCACTGGTAATCCGCATAACACAGCCTCTGTGGCCCAGTGGTATTCTCACGCCTAGAAAGCAGAGGCTCTCCGTGTTCGACACCGTGTATTTTTTCGTCTTTATTAGTTCTGGGCTCGCCATTTTTCTCTGAGCTTCTCTATAATATTTAACTATGAAATGGACAGTTGTGCTGGCATGTGACTTTATAACGGTCACCGACGTAATTCTAGCATGTTGTACTCTTTTGGTTAACATTGGACAGAGAAGACTCATAGCTATCCAGTGGTACCAAAATCAAGTTCGTGGTATTCCTGTGTTTGTACAGGCATGTTGGTACGATTTCCCTGTCCAGGATTTCCTTGATGTCAAATCCTATGCACGAAGTGTCATTTTAATTCGTCATCAATTTAATAAATGAACTCGTTCAGGGAAGATAACTATATGTGTGTTTTTTGTTTTGCACATTAAATGTGGTCATGCAGTCAACAATTAACATTTTGTGTACACAGGTTAAAAGCTATCTTTTCCAGAAACGTGTACATTTGTCCGGGGGGACTTCTTTATTTGAACTCTGAATCCCGGCTATTCACCTTTTCACTTGTCCAGACAATATCTTCATACAAGCCTGAACTGGCGTTGCCCGACCTCGTTTTCCTGGGGGAGGCACACAGGGGGGGGGGGCAAAGTGAATTTGTGGGGGGGAAACTTGAAATTCTGGGGGGAAAAGTATCAAATATTTAGAGATTTTTTAACCAATTTTGGCCCAAAACGCTGATTTCCCCCCAATGGTGATTTTTGGCCCAAATTTAAATTTTGGGCCCAAAATCCCTCATTGTTCTTTCTGCAGCCCGGGGGAGGGGTGGGGAGGCAAACTAGGGGGAAAGAAAAAATTTGTGGAGGGGGCAAAAGCCCCACAGCCCCCCCACCTTTAATCTTTTTTTTATGGTATGTAAACACCCAAATTGTTTTCAAATTTGTGGAAGTTGATTTCATATTTAGTTGTGTCTGATATTTTTTTTGGCCCCATTGTGGCCCTAATTCTCTGCAGATCAGTGCTCAGCTGCCAGCATCAGGATTTGTTCCTGCTGTAGACATGATCTAGCTTTTCATTAAATCATGTCAAAAAACATAATGGAACCAATCACTGTCCCTTATGGGACCCTAAGTCACATCCCTTGTATGAACATTGTAACCTCCCCAGATACTCTTTGAGTTTACTGCACGGTGTTTAAGAAAAAAACAGTGGTATTTGTTTTATCATAATGTTTGTGGAAAAGTTTGGGGCAGGAAACCAGCACGCACACCAGCCGAAAGATAATCTTTTAATGCAATGATATATTAGTTATTTTTTTTTTTTAATTATTATAGCGTATGACTTAAAACCTCTACTATAAATAAATTCATTTGTTTTTAACATTTAAATTGGGTGCTGTCAATTCTAATTTACAATATTGCAGACATCAGGCCTTGTTCATTTTTTTAGAGCGCACCTGATATGGAAATCTCTTGTTGCATTTTTAAAATGGTATTGCCCCCGGATTTCAGGATATACGTTTTTTCTCGCCTGAACTTTTTCGGCAGAGACTTAAGTTATCACTTTCTGTTTGTCTGTCTGTCTGTCCATCCGTCTGTCTGTCCGCCCGTCTGTCTCTGCCGTCTCCACGCCCCGCCGTCCGTGTTCACCGGCTTGTGTACGATTTTTATCTGGATTTCCCTTAGGGCTACGGTGATGTAACTTTGGTGGAAAGAAGCGGGTTCCACGAGTTCTCGACCTGCCATTAAGATTTTGGGCCTAAAATTGCTAATTAAGTATCTAATTTGCATAATTTAACGGAAATTTTGCGGTCAGGCTTGTGAACAAGTTTTCCGGAGTTCCAAGGCCAATGATGTAACTGGGGAGGAGCGGACTGGCAAGTTCTCGAACTGATTAATTTTGGTGTATTCGGGCAAATTAAATGCAAAAATCAACGTAATTGCTATAATTTTGAAAACGTACAAAGTCAATAGACAACAATATTCCTTTGGTGCAGAAACCTATCATATGCGCATCGGGCTGGCAATTTGGAAGTGCGGAGATATGGGTGGCTTAGGTATGCAAATGAGCATAATTAAATATGCATTATTTACTGTACCTCGAAACGGTACAGCGGCTGGGCAAAATTCCTTCTCGCAATATGAAGAATACTAAGAATCTATGTCATTCATCTTTGTGTGAATCACTAATAATTGGGTCAAGTGCATGTGGGCCGCGTAAAGGGATTTTATACAAGTGATCTAATTCAATTATCGTAATTGCTGTACGCGAAATGGTACATTTTGATATGCAAAATTTATTCGCTACAATGGACGACTATCCGTGCATTTTTTTTTTGTGTGAATCATAATTGGGGTCCAGAAGTGGCCATGTGGGGCCAATTAAGGGGCAATGTGTAATGCATTGATCTAATTAATATGCGTAATTGCTGTAAATTGCTGAACACATACATTGGATATGCAAAATTCTGTCGCTACATGAGACTACTGTGGCCATACATCTTGGTGTGAATCATAATTGTGGTAAATATGCATGTGGGCCACTTAAACCGGGGCTTCTTTGATTTTTTAAAATTGACTAAATGCCAAATGCTTGGATCCATTTCACTTCAGCCAAATTTGCTCAGGATTTTCATTGGTGAAATACACACCGTGCAACAAGAATTTGATTCCGGATTCATTTACCTTAAAATAACTAGGTCAGTATGTGTTTATTTGGCAGTAATAGGGCTGTGTGTGGTTTGGAGGTTTACAAAACAAGAAGCTTATGCAAAGCCAAAAAAGGGGGGGGGAAATACCACAACAAAGGTATTAACCAACATCAATCGATATAGCTAGATATCTATCCCATTTTTTCATTGAAAGGTTTTTTCTATCTCTGGTTCTGGTGGATCAGGCTTTTGGGTTGCCAGCCTGTTACATTCTTGAAAATGTAAACTCAAAAGTGGTGGTTTACCGCTTTCCAAGACCCGGAGAGGGCCCAATTTTAAAAGGTGGTCCACATGATTTTTCAAAAAGAAGTGTTGCCAAATTGAATAAATTTTTCATATTTTTACTAATTTAGTGATATTTAAGGGATTTTTCAATGACTTTTCTGATTAATACTTCCACAATGAAAATGTGGTGGACCCCTGGTGGTGGTGCAAATGAAGAGCAGGAAATAAAGCATGCTCTAAATGCCAACCCGTGGGTGCTACTCTTAAAGCATCCTTAGTTAGCCATGTTGGGGACTCTCTATTGTCTGACCGTGTCCATTTTCTCGGACCGAGGTGTCCGCACTTTTGCCTGAAACTTGGGTGGTGGGTGCCCCTTGACCTTCCGAAAGACTGAGTTTGTATTGAGTTAGTGGATCAAAGGTCATCAGGGGTCATTCAAGGTCAAAAGAGGTCCAATGGACCTTTCTCTTTTCTCAAGACCGAGGATGTTTGCACTTCCTGAAACTTGGTGGGGTGGGTGCCCCTTGAACCGTCCAATACCGAGGTTGTATTGAGGTTAGTGGATCAAAGTCATCAAGGGGTCATTCAAGGTCAATGAGTCACATATGGGTTAAACGTTGGTGTATGGACGTGAAACTTGGAGGGTGGGGGTCGATTTTTGATGCAAAAATTTGAAGGTCCACGACAAGGTCATTAGGGTCATTCGAGGTCAATACGACGTTAAACGTGGTTTCTCGGACACCGAGGGTCGCACGTTCCCCCTGAAACTTGGTGGGTGGGTGTCCCTAGACGTACCGAAGACCGCGGTTTGTATTGGTTAGTGGACAAAAGTCACCAGGGGTCATTCAAGGTCAATTGGGTAAATGTTGGTGTAATGGACATGAAACTGGAGGGCGTGGTCGATTGTTGATGCCGAAAATTTTAAAGTCACAATGGACGAGGTCATCAGGGGTTCAATTCATTCAAATGGGTCTTAACGTTGTTGTATGGACAGAACTTGGAGGTTGGGGTCCGATTGTTATGATGCCCAGAAAATTTTAAGGTCATGACCAGGTCATTAGGGGTGCCACTCCTAAACATCTCTTGGTTAATGCTCATTTTGGAGACATTACAAGATTAATATGTCCACAACGGAGAATACAGAGAATAATGTGACTGGGTGGTGTCAAATGAAGAGCGGAATAAATAGATGAACTCCATAAATAAGGCCTCGGGAAAACTGTTCCCTGTATTTCTTTTAGAAATGGGCAACGGACACGCTTCTTTTCCGCTGATTAACCAACAATAAAACACCGCGGCGTGGAACTCTTTTCGCCATTCCAAGGTCAAAGGTCCATACTGATTAAAATATTTCAACTGTGCACACTACTGTGTGAAATACGTCACACCTCGTCATAGCACTACACATGCTTTAGCCCATGCTATTTTGGAACCATTTTTGAAAATCTCAAAAAAACACCGTGCCCATCATTGCACACAATCAATTTGGGATGGCTGTCCCAACCCTAGCCTCTAAGCTCTGTGACTTATAAATGCCACGGGGTGGGGCTACTCCTAAACATATCTTACTTATGGTCATGGTGGAGGGACTTTTCAAGATCTCCAAACGGAAGATGTTGTAACCTCTATGGCAGTGTTCCCATTAGTGTGCATTTTGCGTCCTAGATGGCAATTTTCCAAAAAAAACAAGGGGTTGGACCGCACTTGGGTCTAGCTCGAGTAAAAAGTTTGCGTCTATTGGACGCACAATATAGATCCACTTAAAACTATAACAAAATCACAGAGGGCTCTGTGACATGTCACAATATTGATTCATTTTTCACTCAACAAATAATGCTTCTGTTACTAATTAAGACTGTAGCAAATCTGTGGAAATAAATACATGTACACATCTGTGGAATTAGTTTCGCTTCGTCATAGATTCTGCTAAATCACTGCATAAAAAGAGTCCTCCCATTCTATAATATTAAAAATATATTTACGGCCGCGTGAAACTCTGAAATAAAGACTTGAAATATCAACATTATGCTCGTTCACGGTATACATTAACAAGTCCTCTGTGCCCCAGTGGTATTTCTCACAGCCCCTAAAGCGAGAGCCCGGTTCGAACCGTGTATTTTTTCGTCTTTAATTAATTCTGTGCTCGCCAGTTCTCCGAGCTTATATAGAATATTTACCAATTTACTTTCTCGGTTGTATCATTTACTTGATCCTCGCGTGCATTGATTTAGTTTCGCTCTGCTAATTCCTGCTAGAATCATGCATATAAGGTCCTCCCATTCTATAGTATAAAATCTATTACGGCCGCTTGAAACTCGAAATAAAGACTGAAATAACATTAGTGCTCGTCACATGTATCCACATTAAACCCGTCTCTGTGGCCCATGTATTTCTCACGCCTATAATGCGAGAGGCTCCGTGTTCGAGACCGTGGTGTATTTCGTCTTTAATTTAGTTCTGTGCTCGCCGTTTTTCTCCGAGCTTATATATAAAAGAAATACACTATAGTTTAAATTGATTGTAATTTACGTCTTTTTATTTATTTCACTACCTTCGTCTCACACAACCGTCCCAAAGGGTATTCAAGATACTCCAGTTCCTTTGGAGTTTAAGGGTCCACAGGTATTATCTTACAATACATGTATGCCCACAGTCTAGGTGTTGGAATGGGATTGTATGGATTGTTTGCAGTCATTAGTATTACAACAGTGCTCAAAACCTTGATGACAGCTATGATAATTGAAGTTGACACACTTTTTTAACCTCAGGCAACAATTTGCATCCATGGAGAACGCACTTTTTCAAACTAGCGTAACCCTGCTCTATGGTGGTATCAAATGAAGAGTGAGAAGGAGAGAGAAAAAAATGCAAACCAGGGGGCGCTACTCCTAAACTTCTCTACTTGTGCTATTGGGGGACTTAACTAACACTAATAAATGCAAAACCGGGGTCGACTCCACAAATATATATACTTATGGTCATGTGGGGGCTTTCGAGATAAATATCTCCTAAACGTCTCTTACTTGTGCTCATGTGGGACTTACAATTAAATAATACTATAAATGCCAACGGGTGGCTACGCCCCCAACGAAAAATGTTTGTGACCCCTAGTGTTGTGGTCAAATGATTAGGTGGGAAGTAAAACTAGTTGGGAGAATTGGAGTGGTATCTCTTGCACAACTTTTTTGGGTCACCCTGGACTCGCACATTGCACTCTGGTTTTGCTGCTTTTTGTCTTACCGTTTCCGAATCAGGCCGAGACGTTGTGGTTTCGGAACCCCGCCTTGATTATCTTGGATTACTGTCGATTGGCCTTCCATCAACCCTAAAAAACTCCCCCATCTTCTGCAATTTCGCGCCACTGATAATTCAATCCATTTTGATTTGAAAGCTAAAAACAGTGATTTTGTAGTAACCCTCAATAGAGTACTGTGTAAAATTAATATTGGTCAAGCAAATGGGAACATTTTTTGCTCGTAACTTCCACCAAAATCCTTTGGCCATAAGATTTAACAGGTAATGAGAACAATCGTACTTTTTTCTGATACCAAATTGTTAACCCACGTCCGTAGAACACGGGGGTTCTGGGGACAGTATTAGTGATCAGACCATACCTTTAATGCAAAAATCAAACGTCATTTCCAGTTACTGGATGCATAAGTGCACCATCACAACCCCTTTCTAATTTTGGTTTGGATTAAGCCATAATTCTGATGCAATCTACTATGCTATAAGACAGATCCCCCGAATGTAAATGTTTAGATTAATATAATGCTTATGATTGCCTGTCATCATCCATGTACAGGTTTATGTTTAGAGAGGCACCTACAACAAGAATTCCTACTCATGGGTAACCCTAGCTTATGATACTCCATTTGTATTCTTAGCTCTACTCTAAGGGTAACCCCCTTGAATGGATTAGTGCTCAATGCCAGTACCTACAAACTAGTACTTGTGAAGTACACACAACCCACTGGGTGGATACAGCTATTTTAGCAGTACCCATCCCCTATAGTGTACTCTGCAGTTGCCTGCAGGTTACTGACAGGTACCCATATACCACCATATAGAGTACCTCGCAGCTACTCGGGAGTACCTGTTACTCCCCTCCCGCTGCCTAGTAGCAGCAGCACTTTGGAACCAATAGAGGCCCACAACATTCCAGTGTTTTCTTGGACTTTCCGATCATTTTCAAGTTTAGTACGTCTGTATTTGGTTGAGCATACCAAAACCTATCATATAATTTGTATAAAAACATATCACATATGTGACAAAATGTTAAAATAATGGATAATACTACTAAACTAAATCAAAGCTCATGTTTGCATGGGCGGTACCCCTGCAGGTAACTCCAGCAAGGGGTGACAGTGGGTCAGTCTACTGTGCGTGGACCTAGGTGGAGATACCCCACTTTTGCGGCCGCGATGTGTGTACCCATGTTGGTGGGTCACTCCGTTCTCTTAATCGGCTACTCACAGGTACTCCCATGAAGAACTTGGTTGTGTATCTAGTACCTCGGCCTAGTATTCAGCTGGTTGATCCAACCAGTACACCCGATTTTTTTTTCAATGGCTATTGCCCCATCATTTGTTCTTCATTTATGAAAATAAGAGGAGCTCTGTTAAACTCTCCAAAATTTCATTTAGGTGCCAACAAGTGCTCAATTACTACTTGCATGTCAAATCAAAACATTAGCTTTCAAAGTAAATAAGGAGCTCAATTTATTGAGCTCACTGGAAGACTTGTTCAGGAAGTGTAGGAGCTCTGGAACAATTGAGCTCTGCAAAATTAGGTTGCACCATCACTGGTCACATCTCGCTCCTGGGGAAATATAAATAAATTTGAAACAAATTTTAAAAATCACCATAGTTACTATGAATTATCAATTATCATATTTAAACCATATGGATTTGTCTGCTACAGATGTACATTTTTCGATGAAACCACTGGCGTACCGGGGGGTGCTTTTGGGGGCTAAATCCCCCCTCAAAGTTCTCAAAGAAAAAAGAGGAAGGGAGTAAAGAAAAAGAGGAAAAGAAGAAGGAGAAAAAAGAGGAAAATAGAAGGAGTAGTGGAACAATGGATGATTTTATGGTACAATTTATTTTGCTTTTTTCAGCCAATGCTGATCAAAAGTGTCGGAAGAAGTACACAAAGGAACGCCGCGTTTTAAGGTCTTGAAAACCCTAAAACCTAGTATCTTCTGGGTGCTCATCCCCTGGACCCCCAGGGGCCCGTTGCCAGGACCCCACCATGGGCCCTAAGGTGGGCCCCTGGACCACACCCGTTAGTCGCTCCAACCGCTCCGCTCGATTCGCTCCAATGGTTCGAACATCTTTAATTAAGCCCCCTCAATAAAATTTCCTGCCAGCCTATGAAACCTTTCCTAGTCTAATAAAGAGACGGCCAACATTAGAATTTAAAGAAAGCCAGTAGATTGGCAGGAAGAGGGTAGTATATAACAGACTAGTCAGGCTAGTCCTCTAAATCGGGTTTCTACATCAGGTATTTCAATTTACAGGGTAACCCAAATGGCGATGGTTTTGAACCTCTACAGAACAGGTAGACGTATTTTATTTTAAAAATCTTGTTTTTTTATTTTTCGGGGGTAATGGTAACACTACATAACAAAATTAACGAACAGTACAAATACTATGCTGCAATAGGTTATTACGATTACAGGGAGAGCTTTGATATGATTGATATCCTTGTTTATTATTGCATATCAGAGTGAGTTTATCATCTTGCATAGAAGGCAATATTCCAGTGCTACATGGAAGACTGTGCCATACATCTTTTGTGTGAATCATAATTGTGGTCAAAATGCATGTGGGCCACTTAAAGGGGCATTCTTTGATTATTTTAAAATTGCAACTAATGCCAAATGCTTGGTCCATTTCAGCCAAATTTGCTCAGGATGTTCATTGTGAAATACTACACCTTGCAAAAGAATTTGATTCAGGAGTTCATTTACCTAAAATAAACTAGGTCAGTATGTGTTTATTTGGCAGTATAGGGCTGTGTGTGGTTTGGTGGTGTACAAAACAAGAAGACTTATCAAAGCAAAAAAAAAGGGGGAGTATACCACAACAAAGGTATTAACATCAATAGATATAGCTAGATATCTAGTACCCATGTTTTCATTGAAAGGGTTTTCTAGCTCTGGTTCTTGTGGGTCAGTCTTTTGGGTTGCCAGCCTGTTTACATTTCTTGGAAAATGTGAAAATACGTAAAATTCGGTGTTTTACCGCTTTCCAGATCCTGTAGAGGGCCCAAATTTAAAATGTGGTCACATGATTTTTTCAAAAATAGTGTTGCCAAATTGAATAAATTTTCATATTTTTACTAAATTTAGTTAATTTTAAGGGATTTTTGCATGACTTTTCATGATTAATATCTCCACAATGGAAAATGTTGTGACCCCTGGGGTGGTGTCAAATGAAAGAGCAAGAAATAAAGAATGCTATAAATGCAAACCCGGGGGTGCTACTCCTAAACATCTCTTGGTTATGCTCATGTTGGGGACATCTATATATTAATACCGGTGGTCTGTCTGTCAGTGTGTCTGTCTGTCTGACCGTGTCTATTTTCTCGGAGACCGAGGGACGCACGTTCCTGAAACTTGGTGGGTGGGTGCCCCTTGACCGAACGAAAACCGAGTTTGGATTGGTTAGTGGATCAAAGGTCATCAGGGGTCATTCAAGGTCAAAAGAGGTCAAATAAACCGCGTCTATTTTCTCGGAGACCGAGGGTTGCACGTTCCTGAAACTTTGTGGGTGGGTGGCCCTTGACCGTCCGAAGACCAAGGTTGTATTGGTTAGTGGATCAAGGTCTCAGGGGTCATTCAAGTCAAATGAGGTCAAATTGGGGTAAACTTTGGTGTATGGACGTGAAACTTGGGGGTGGGGTCGATTTGATGCCGAAAATTTTGAAGTCACGACAAGGTCATTAGGGGTCATCAAGGTCAAATGAAGTTAAACGTTGTTTTCTCGAGACCGAGGGTCGCACGTTCGCGAAACGTGTGGGTGGGTTCCCTTGACCGTCCGAAGACCGAGGTTTATTGGTTAGTGGATCAAGGTCAACAGGGGTCATTAAGGTCAAATGGGGTAAAATGTTGGTGTATGGACATAAACTTGGAGGTCGGGGGTCGATTGTTGATGCGAAAATTTTAAAGGTCACAACGAGGTCATCAGGGTTCATTCAAGGTCAATGGTCTTAAACGTTGGTGGTATGGACATGAAACTTGGCTGGTGGGGTCGATTGTTGTGCCAAAATGTTAAAGTCATGACAAGGTTCATTAGGGTGCTACTCCTACCCATCTCTTGGTTATGCTCATGTTTGGAGACATTACAAGAGTATATCTCCACAACGGAGAATACAGAATAATGTGACTGGGGTGGTGCAATGAAAGAGCGGGAATAAATCTACTAATAAAGTAAGGCCTCTGGACTGTTCCGTTATTTCTTTAGAATGGGCACGGACACGCTTTTTTTCGCTGATTCTCAACATACCAACGACCGAGCAGGTGGACGCTCTTTTCGCTCTTACCAAGATCAAAGTTTCCATACGATTAAAATATTTCAACTGTGCACTACTACTACTGTGTTAAATACGTCACACTCGTCATATCAATACAACATGCTTATAGCCCATGCTATTTTGGAATCCATTTGGAAAATGTGCAAAAAACACCGTGCCCCATCATTGCAACAATAAATTTGATGGCTGTCCAACCTCTAGCCTCTAACTCTGTGACTATAAATGCCAAACTGGGGGTGCTACTCCTAAACATATCTTACTTATGGTCATGTGGGGGACTTTTCAAGATCTCCAAAACGGAAGATGTTGAGACCTCTATGGCAGGGTTCACATTAGTGTGCATTTTTGCGTCTATGATGCACTTTTCCAAAGGTGGACGCACTTTGGTCTAGATAGAGTAAAAGTTTGCGTCTATGTGGACGCACAAATATAGCCACTTAAAACTATACAAAATCACAGAGTTTGCTCTGGCACATGGTCACAATATTGTATCATTTTCACTCAAACAAATAATTATTCTGTTACTATTAAATACATGTAGCAAATCTGTGGAAATAAATACATGTAGCAAATCTGTGGAATTGAGTTTCGCTTCGTCATAGATTCTGCTAGAATCATGCATATAAGGTCCTCCCATTCTATAATATTAAAAATATATTTACGGCCGCTTGAAACTCTGAAATAAAGACTGAAATACATTAGTGCTCGGTCACTGGGATCCACCCCCCATTAACACAGTCTTCTGTGGCACTAGTGTATTTGCACGCTAGAAAGCGAGAGGTCAGGGTTCGAGACCGTGTATTGCTTTTATTTAGTATTCTGATGCGCGCCCAGGTTCTCCGAGCTTATATATAATAAGAAATAAATATTATCAGGTTAAAAATTGATTGTTAGTTAGTCTTTTTATTAGTTCACGAACCCTTCTCAACGTCCCAAAGGGTATTCAGATATCCAGTTCCTTTGGAGTTTAAGGGTCTTCAGGGTAATTACTTTACAAACCTGTATGCCCAGTCTAGGTGAATTGGATGTGTATGGATGTTTGCAGTCATGAAGTATGACAACAGTGCTCAAACCTTGATGACACGCATATAATTTGAAGTTGAAACTTTTTGAACCTAAGGGAAACCAATGCATCCATGTAGACGCACTTTTTCAAAAACTAGTGTGAACCCTTGCTCTATTGTGGTATCAAATGAAGAGTGAGAAGGAGAGAATACTATAAATGCAAACCACGGGGCGAACTCCTAAAAGTCTCTTACTTGTGCTATGTGGGGGACTTAAATAACACTATAAATGCCAAACCGGGGGTGCTACTTCAAAATATATTTACTTATGGCATGTGGGGACTTTTCGAGATTAATAATCTCCTAACATCTCTTACTTGTGCTCATGGGGGACTTCAATAAATAATACTATAAACATGCCAAACAGGGGGTGCTACTCCCCCAACGAAAAATGTTGTGACCCCTAGGGTTGGTGTCAAATGGGAAGGTCCTTCGGTGGGACCGTCCCCCTCGTTTGGGCTCTTGGATGTTTTTATCGTGCTATGCCAATTTTTTGGGTCACCCTGGTACTCGCACAGTTGCACTCTGTTTGCTGCTTTTTGTCTTACAGTAATGCGCGAAAGCAGGCGAGACTTGTGTTTCGAGAACCGCCTTGTTATCTTGATACTGTAGATTGGTGCCTTCACCCTAAAACCCCCATCTGCAAAGTTTTCGCGCCAATATTCAATCCATTTTGATGTAAAGCTAAAAACTTGATTTGTAACCCTCATAGAGTACTGTGTAAAATTATATTGGTCCATGCAAAATGGGAACATTTTTGCTCGTAACTTCCAAACAAACATCCTTTGGCCCATAAGATTTACAGGGTAAATGAGAAAAATAGTGCTTTTTTCTGTACCAAATTGTAACCACTTCCGGTAGATCGGGGGTTCTGGGGACAGCTATTAGTGATCAGACCATAGCCCTTAATAAACAATCACACGTTCATTGTCAAGTACTGGAGCAGTTAAGGTCCATCATCAGCACCCTTTCTAATTTTGGTTTGATATAGGCCATCAATTCGCATGCAATCTAAAACCTATGGGCTATAATGACAATCCACCAGATGTAGATTTTTAGTTTAATATAATGCTTATGAATTGCCTGTCATCATCCATGGACAGGTTTAGTGATTAGGAGAGCACCTACACAGCAAGATTCATACTCATGGTGTTAACCCAGAGCTTAGTATACTCCATGTGTACTCTTAGCCTCTACTCAAGGGTACCCCCTTGAGGGATTATTGATCAATGCAGTACCTACACCTAAGTACTGCGAATACACAAACCACTGGGTGGATAGCATCTATGTTTTAGCGTACCCATCCTAGAGTGTCTCTGTCATTGCCTGCTAGGTGACTGACAGGAACCCATATAAGCCACCAGTAGTAGAGGACCTCTGCAGCTACTCCATGGGAGTACCTGTACCTCCTCCCGGCTGCCTATAGGCAGCACTTGGAACCAAATAAGAGGGCGCCAAACATTCCATTGTTGTTTTTGACTTACTGATCATTTTCAAGTTATTAACGTCTGTATTTGAGTTGAGCATCACCAAAAAAACCCTATCTATGACATTTTGTATAAAACATATAACATATGTAACAAATGTTATAATGGATATACTACTAAACTAATCAAAGCTCATTTTCATGGGAGTACCCATGCAGGGTACTCCAGCAGGGGTGACAGTGTCGGCTACTGTGCGTTGACCTAGGAGGATGATTACCCCCACTTTTGCGGCCGTCGATGTTGTACCCATGTGGGTGGGAACTCGTGGCTACTTACGGTACTTCACAGGTACTCCCATGAAGAATTGGTTGTGTATCTATACCTCGCTAGTATTCGCTGGTTGATCCAACCAAGTACATCACAGGATTTTTTTTTCAATGGCTATGTGCACCATCAGTCCCTTATTTATGAAAATAAGAGGAGGTCTGTTAATAACTGTCCCAAGTTTTCATTTAGGTGCACAACAAGGGGATCAATTACTTGCATGTCATATCAAAAAAACATTAGCCTTTCAAGTAATAAGGACTCAATTTATTGAGCTCACTGGAAGACTGTGTCCAGGAGATTTGTAGGAGCTCTGGACAATTGAGGCTCTTCAGAAATGAAGGTCTCACCATCAAGCGGAGGCACTCTCCTGGGGAATATAAAAAATTGCAACAAATTTTAAAAATCACCATAGTACTATGAAATTAGTATTATCATATTTAAACCATATGATTTGTCTTGCTACAGATGTACATTTTTCGATGAACCACTGGCGTACCGGGGGGGGCTTTGGGGCCAAAGCCCCCCTCAAGTTCTTCAAGAGAAATAGAAGGGAGAAAGAAAAAAGAGGAAAGAGAATGAGAAAAGAACGGCAAAGAGAAGGAGTAGTGAACAAATGGATGATTTTCTGGTACATTTATTTGATTTTTTCATGCAAATGCGGATCAAAAGTGTCGGAGAAGTACTCAATGAAAGGCGTTTTTCAGGTCCTTGAAAACCCTAAAACCTCAGGAGCTTCTGGGGGCATCTTCCCCCGGACCCCCAGGGGCGTTGCCACTGGACCCCACCGGGGCCATTAAGGTGGGCCCCTGGACCCCACCCTTAGTCAGCTTCCGCTCTTTCGCTCCATGGTTCGAATTT
This sequence comes from Ophioderma brevispina, assembly GCA_023653785.1. Taxonomy (NCBI): domain Eukaryota; kingdom Metazoa; phylum Echinodermata; class Ophiuroidea; order Amphilepidida; family Ophiodermatidae; genus Ophioderma; species Ophioderma brevispina. The sequence goes on from JAMKCH010014723.1 coordinate 18,501, forward strand.
AGGTCCAGCCCCCCTCAATAAAATTTCCTGGCCACGCCTAGGGAAACCCGTCATAGTCTACTAAAGAAGACGGCCAAACATAGAATTAAGCCAGTAGTGGGCAGGAAGAGGGTATTTAGTATAACGACGTAGTCAGGCTAGTCTCTAAATCGGGTTGCTACATCAGGTTTTTCAATTTACAGGGTAACCCAAATGGCGATGGTTTTGAACAGTCTACAGAACAGGTAGAAGTATTTTTATTTTAAAAAAATCTTGTTTTTTTTAGTTTTCGTAACTGTACATCTACAATAACAAAATTAAACGAACAGTACAATACTATGCTGCAATAGGTTATTACGATTACAGGGAGAGCTTTGATATGATTGATATCCTTGTTATTAATTGGCATAATCAGAGTGAGTTTATCATCTTGCATAGAAGGCAATATTCCAGTATGAGAAAGCTGATACATGTCACTGCATACACTTGCCAACCCAATTAAACATCCTCAGGCCCCGTGAATTCTGAAATGAAGCATTTAATAAAAGTGACATTATGCACTGACAAAGAAAAATAAGCCTTTGAATGAGAATGCTTAATGATTATGTATACAGAGCAAGTGGGGGACTCTGTGATGATTAAAAAATAAATATTCTGATTGCAGCATATTGATGGTTTACCACAAAGGGCTATCAGCATTTGAAGAAATTTTGCATTTGGATTTTTGTGGGCCGCCAGCTATAGCTGGCAGGACCACTTAGCAATCCGTTGTGCGTGTGTAATTGTGTGGATGTATGTGTGTGTGTGGATAGTGTGTGTCACTAAATTGTTAAGTTTTAAAAAAAAATTGACCTCAATTGAAAAGTTGAACTTCAATTGGAACCAAACTTCTGTCATAGGTGCACAATGGGATCCCTCATATGTTGATGAGGTCAAAGGTCATGTTGAAAGGTCAAAGGTCATGTGAGGTCAAGTTGAAAATGGGCTAAAAATGTAAAATTGACCTAAATTGAAAACTTTAAGTTCAATTGGAACCAAACTTGTGTCATAGGTGCACCATGCAATCCCTCATATGTTGATGAGGTCAAAGGTCATGGGGCAGCCCACAGCTTTTATTCTTTGAATATAGCGAGCGCGAAAGCCGAGAACCGCGAAATTCGAGTTTACCTATATTTTTCAATGAAGATCTTTAGCCAGGATTGATTTGTGGTGTGAATTTTCCAGAATGTGGACTTTGAAAACAAATGGGTTTGCTCTGGAAAAAGTGCACTTCTGCCTTCTAAAAAGGGTCATCTTGAACATTTTCAATCAGATTTAACAAGAAAAAGAGACATTGTTTGTGTATTTTTCTTCTAAAAAGGTTTTTTTTTGGGGGGGGTTATTCAACATTTTCATCTGAAAGGTTAATCTTTTGGTGATTTTTGTCCCTCTGGCTTGAAAAGCAGAAGGGATTTTCAGGCAGTGAAGGTCATTATTCTCAGCAATTCGGTCAACAGCGACCACTTCTCGACAGGCAACACAATTTTGTTTATGCGCATGCGCATTATCAATAATGCTGCTAAAGATAGCGTGTGGCTCTTCAATCAGCTATTAAAAACTCCACGCGAGTACGATCGTCACACGCTTTTCCGCAAAGTCTCTGGCGTTGTAACCGCCCTGCTTCATGCTTGCTCGTGCATTGATTGTATGTAAACAATAACATACAGCATCTAGTTAAGTTTCAATTTATCTTTGACTTTTCTGATTTTGAGCATTCACAAAATTAGTGGAGAATGGTGCATTTGGACTATTTAATATCATGTTCATCTGATTTAGATTGTCAGCATATTTATAATATTTAGAAGATTGAGGCATGTAAACAAATCATGGTATCTGGTGACCATTCAAACTACTAGTATTGCCAGTATTGGGAGATGCGTGTTGTAGTTTTGTTGAATGTCAGAGCCCACTGGGGTTAAATTGAGTCCGATTATTTGGAAGCAGGTCTGAGTCCAGCAGGTCTGAGTCTGCGGCGAATCCGAGTCCATGGCATGGGCCCTGAGGTTCGAGTCCACCGAGCATGAGTCCAAGTCTGAGTGACTCGGACTCACCAATTGAGTCCGGACGAGTCCTGCTGTTCTAAACTCCACATCGTAGTGCGTCACGCATCAAATCTGCAACCGATTGCATCAAAATCGTGTCATACAGGCTTAGAAGAAACACTGAGCGGAATGTTCCAGACAACCAGATGCCATGTTCACAATGGAAATGTAAGACTGAAAACAATACAGTGGGGCTATCTACACAGGGCACCAGATCTGCATCAATGTATGTGGTACTTCCAAGATCCAGATGTTTGTGAACGTGCATTGGACTGTCTGCACGATGCACATTTTCATGCCGTTACAGCATGATTGTTGCGACATGTAAAAACAATCTATCGCGTAAGTGCGTGCACGTCAGTGCGTAATGGAATCGCACGTTATGGCGTGCACTGTGCGATGCAAAATAGAAAACCGCACTCGCAATACCTTATATTTCGATCTCAAGTTTGAGGTGACGTCATTGAGCGTTAGGTTTTGCCACCTAGAAACGCAAGCGCTGACCTTTCCTGTGCACACGCACAGGGATAAAGGCGGCACAATCGAAACGATAAAGCGAAGGGGCAGAGTCACGTCATACGTATACGTCACCCTCAATGATTCAAGACCGAAACAGAGTATAAGCTTGTGGGCTGTGAACTGCAGTGTGCAGTACACACGATACTTGCTATGTATGTAATTACACCAAGGGGCCGTAGCAGGGGGGGTGCGACGCACCCCCCAAAAATGACAAAGGTCTGCTTTATGATGTTGAAGGTCGCTTGGCCATTGTTTAAGGTCCGTGTTGTCAATGAGAAGTTTGTCGGACAGGGTTGTGGCGCATGGTATATGATTGTGACTAAGCATGACTACTAAGCAGTGTTACCATAGCATTCGATTGTTGGCGTTGTTACTATATGTTTTTTCTCAACGCTGCGAACGAAATGTTTTCTTTCCCCCCCCCCCCTTAAAGGAATTTGGAGCCGACGGTGAAAATGTTTGGGCAACCGGCGAGCGCCATAGCGAGTCCGAAAATTTTTTTTTGGTACGCAAAAGGCAAATCCGCACCCCCCCGCATAAATTCCTGGCTAAGGGCCTGAATACACAATGCAAGCCAAATTGATCCGCTCGTGCAGATAGCCCAGTAATTGATGTGGGAGCATATAGGACAATTTTTTACAGAAACACATGTATCATGGGTATTATGGTAGTACTTTAAAACTAGTAAGAGCCTAGTGTCCAATCCACGACAATAGACAATACAATACGTGATCGCCAAGATCATCAGTGCAGCTTAGCCTAGCCTAGCCTTGCCTTGATTTCAAATTCAAAATCGTAACTACGGTCGGGTCGGCAAGGTTGACGAGGCTACTTATACTAGTCCAGCTCTGTAACAAAACATTCCACTACGCTACTATGTATCTTCCCATGCCAAGACAACTACTTGGGGTCTGTGACGGAAGAGAGAGATGGAAGGGCAACGACAAATTTGAAACTAAATCCCTAAAATATTCAAATTCAAGTGCTTTTTTCTCAAAATTTTGCATCAAAATCTTTGTGGATGAGAAAAGTTGCTAAAATAGAATTCTAGCTATATGCCAAAAGGTTGTAGAGGTCTGTTGGTAGATTAAAAGTAATTGATATGGCCAAATGAGTCGATTTTAGCGCGATATGTCGCCAGTGGTCTAACGTATATTCGCAACCTATAAACCCAAATTCAGGAACGAAACATTTAATGACTTAGCCGCCTGGGATTTGGCACGAGTGGCATGCCTGTTATGTATAGGTGTGTTCCAGTTTGGTTAGGTTTTCATTGTAATGTTTTGTGGGTGTGTTCAGGTTGTTAGGTTTTCATTGTATATGTGTGTGTGGTGTTCCAGTTGGTTTAGGTTTTCATTGTATATATATGTGTGTGTTCCAGTTTTTGGTTCGGTTTTCAGTGTATATGTGTGTGTGTGTGTTCCAGTTTGGTTAGGTTTTCCTTTTCAGATCTTCAAAGAAAAGTTGAAGTCGATTTCAAGGTGCATTAGGGGTTCCTTTATATGATGTCAAAGGTCATGGACATTGTAACAAATCCATTTCTGACATCAAAAAAGCTGAGGCGTAAATGTTTACATACTACAGTAGGTGGGTCACCCGGTTTTATTGATTACCGGCTTTCTGCCCCCCCCCCAACACACGCAGCAATTTCACTCCAAGTATTATTATTATATGATGTGTCATGAAACTGTTAGAGCTGCATGCCCATTTCTCAAATCAATAGGAGGTGATTTATCCCAGCGCTCAGTGTTGGTGAGTTATTAGTATTGCTTGGCTAATAGTAATAATAGCTAGCCACCCAACAGCCGACAACATCCCGCTTGGGTTCTTTTATTGACTGCCATTGTTTACTAGAGTTCTTAACCGACTTTAGTAGACGTCTGTGAAAATTAAAATATCCGGGTTTAATATAAGGATTTAAAACAAAAAATATGTGACCGGTTAGAAGTTTTTTTCTGTATAACGGTTTCAGGTGGTATAAAAGGAACCATTTGACCAAAAAAATCCTACACGGTCTTCGATTTTTCTTGGGAATTCAAACTAAATGTCTGTGTTTTCAAATGGCAGTAGTGCAGTGGAACCTGATGTGGGTGTAATCCATGCACAGCGGGATGTTGTTGGCTGCTGTGAGCAGCCAATTAAGATGCAATAATTATGCCTATCTGGCACTGTGGCTTGAGGAGTATACACCACTTATGTTAATTAAAATATATAATTGGCCCAAATGTTATGAATTATTTGGAAATCTCAGTGTTTGTTATGATTAATTGGTGCTCTGTAACACCGGATAATTTTGCTCTTTAACAGGTTATAATTTTTATAATAATTGCTACATAGTAGTTTTACTGTACCGTATGACCTATCGAAGTGTTTTATATCGTTCAGTCAGCTTAACAATACACTGTGGTTAATTTTTTTTGTTGCTTTCCTTATAACTTTACTATACCTTCTATACTTTGTCCAGCCTGAACAAGGAGGATGTCATAGCTTTCACGCAGCTATTGTGCATGCATATGGCGCACGCCGACTTTGTACGTTCACGATTACAGCTGTTGGTTTACTGTGTTTGTGACATTAAGCCTGCATGAGAGCTATGACGTCACTCCTTAGTTCAGGTGGGACGAAGTATTGTGGTTAAATTTTCATCAATTGTTGAAAATAAAAGCTGGGAGTATTTAAGCCCATGGGATTTTACCATGGTCAATGGTGGCTTACTGTGGCTACTGGGCTATTGGCAGCATGTCCAGTTGTTCACTGCAAATTTAGCCCACATGATGGATAAATCTCAGGTTGTATACTAGGGTGGGGCATAAATAGGGAAGTATTTATTTTCAAAAGGTGTCCACGTGACCCAAGTATGAAACAAGTATTACCCTTTAAAAAAATTTAAATGGGGGTCTTCGTATCCCACCACCACCCCTTGTCCTATATAGGCTAAAAATAAGCCAATTGTGCCATATTTTCAATTTTTTGTCACAATGGGAAAGACATGAATTCGATGACATGTCAGCATCACATTCGGATATATATTAATCATCCAATAAATGAATGACATTGCTTAAAATGAAGCAAATGTTCTTTCGTAAGAAATCATTCTATAAATTAATATTGGCCACTTGTACTAAGCATGTTGTTCTAACTCTATCCCACTAACACCTCTTATGTACACAAAGGCAGCATTTTATAATACCTGCCACATGTTTTGATCGAGATCTCGATCACTTGAGCACAGTAAGTGCTAAAGCTACTTAGAGCAGTCTCTGCATGGGTGTGTGTGTATACATGTGTGTGTTTGTTTTTTGTTTGTTTTCTGTAAATACTCCTCTAGGTTGGATACATTAATTGTCATCTATAACAAAAACAAAATCCCTGCAGTTAAGATTTTAGGCATTGAAAATTAAGGTAAGCAAAAGTAGTTGTATGGATTGTAAAAAAAAAACCCCTTACAAGTTACCTATACAGCATAATAGTCCTAATCATGTAAAATTGTGTCCGATGGGTAATATTTAATTAATTTCCTATCTTAAAATCCCATGTAATTAACAAGAACAAGGTGGCACAATAAAGAACCAGGAGGAGGACAGCAATTGGATACCACAGTTGTTGGTGCCGATGGAACAAATGTGAATGTTGGCTACAAAGCAGGTGCTCTCCGCTACTTAGAAATATTTCTTGGAAAACCTGTCCAGTGAGAAATTTTGTCTTTTGCATGCATGGCAGTGGGTTGCTATGTAGGGCCTTAATTACTCATTATGATGGACCTACAACTGGACCAATTTCATACAGTGGAAAGATTGGCAGCAAACTCAAAGAGCATCTTCCTTCCAAGAGACCTTGTAGATTTTAAGCCAATTCAAATACCTGACTTTCCCATCCTCCCTAAAGAAGTTGTACAGGATCTAAGTTGGGATCAAAAAATCTTGTATGAATTCTGTACGGCAGTGATCCTAGAAACTGGCCAGATGATTTGGTCTATGAGGCTAGAGGTTTAAATCACTCAAGTGGTTGAAACAGCTGCGAGGAATCCTGAGTTTGTATGCCAGAACACAGGAACCATCACCGGAACTTAGAAAATTGGGTAACATGTCAAATTTTATGCCAACCCTAGTGGTTTGTTATCAAATGTCACCCATGTATCCCACTGGAGCCACCTTAAGAACTTATTGAAGATGTTGAGGCTTCCTTAAAACATATTGCTCCTCAGTAGCCATACTAGGATACCACTTGCCATTTAATTCTTTTCTAGTGAGAGCGTTGTCTTTCATGCCATCCAAATATTAACCTGTGATGCTATCTTTCCATGCCACTGTTTCCTCCCTGCAAACCATCCTCCACCCGGTTCTCCTTTGTGCAACTTGTCCTTGTCAGTTACAAGAGATTTATATTTTAAGATAGGAAATTCAATTAAATATTGCCCATTGGACACACATTTACATGATTAGCACTATATACTTTATGGTTTGAGAATGTGATGCAATTGCCCAGGTACTTATAAGGTACTTATAAAATACTAATTTGCTATACCTTAAGTTTCAAGGCCTAAAACTTTAACTGCAGGACTTTTGATTTGTCATCAGATGAACAAATGTATCTGACCTAAAGGAGTATTCTGAGAAAACGAAATACATACACACAAGCAGATACTGCTCTCTCCGCATAACTTAGTGGGATACAGTATGTGCTTTGTACAAATGATCTATATCAATTTATAGAATTATTTTCTTACAAAAGACACATTTGCTTCATTTTTAAACAGTCATTAAAGACACTATCAGTGATTTGAATTGCCCATTGGACACACATTTACATGATTAGCACTATATACTTTATGGTTTGAGAATGTGATGCAATTGCCCAGGTACTTATAAGGTACTTATAAAATACTAATTTGCTATACCTTAAGTTTCAAGGCCTAAAACTTTAACTGCAGGACTTTTGATTTGTCATCAGATGAACAAATGTTTCTGACCTAAAGGAGTATTCTGAGAAAACGAAATACATACACACAAGCAGATACTGCTCTCTCCGCATAACTTAGTGGGATACAGTATGTGCTTTGTACAAATGATCTATATCAATTTATAGAATTATTTTCTTACAAAAGACACATTTGCTTCATTTTTAAACAGTCATTAATTTACCAGATAGATATTCAAGTGTGAGGCTAGCTGATAATGTAATTACACAGTAATGTATCTGTTGGGGGTGGGGTGGGTTTATGGGGGAGGTGAATCATTTCCACCATGCAGAGACCACCCCCATGATAACAGATCAGCCCCCCCCAAAAACTCCACTTTTTTTTTAAAATTAAACTTGTTAAAGTAAATATAATCCAAATTGGGGAAATATAATGGTCTTGAAACTTGAATGACAACCCGCCCCAGATACAGGTACTTCACAGTTTGGGGTAGGGGTAGGATGGGGGTTACTGGGGGCAGGGTTGTCTTTCATTCTTTACCTATTGGGAATTTCCAGTCTTAATAACTTTTCTATTGTCCTACTAACTTTAACTTTGTTAGATTAAAAGTAGGTTATTAAAAACAACATGTCTATCTATTATGATTTTTTTGTTCAAAATGGGTTACAAATGCACTTTTTTGTCTTAAATGAGTAAATATCAATTTTAAATGATCATTTTAGGTTTGTAAAATGATCATACATGGAATAGGGCCATGTCATCAAATGTCATATCTTCCCATTGTGATAAAAAAGTGAAAATATGGCACAATTGGCTTATTTTAGCCTATATAGGACAAAGGGGTGGTGGTGGGATACGAAGACCCCCATTGAAATGTTTTTAAAGGGTACATTTGTTCATATTGGGCCAAGTGGAACACCTTTTGACCATGCCCGATTTGAAAATAAATACTTCCCTATTTATGCCCAACCCTATTGTACATACAAATTAAAAAAATCATAAGATGCCTGCAAAAAAATTGACAGAATTGAGGGTGCCTAGGTTTGGGATTAGCAGCCATCCTTGCGGGTCAAACACACTCACCTGAATAGTACTCTGCCCCCTTCCCCCTTTCCCACCCCTATGGGCTATGCCACTGGGTAGAGGTGGATAGTTCATAGATCACTTCCTCCGCTAAGATGCCTACTAATCCAAAACACAGGAGTCTCTATTCTTCATTGCAATGGCATGAACACGGGCATGAACAAGGGAGCTATTGCACTTTCACTATGGAGCACTAATGATATGTGTCATCAACTCAGATCACATGTGTAAGTAACATGCCTAAGTGGAGATTATGTAAAATACCATTAGATCTGATTAATACTTGCTGAGTTAAATGTACAATTATGTTAAGTGCATTCAGTAATTAGGATTCGCAGCCAAGTCAGGATTCAATTTGACCTAAGTATTTGATCAACTGATTTGCAAAATCAGTTCCAGGTCCTATAAAACAATTTTGCTTATATTTAGCTGATTATTTTGAATAAAATTAACTGAAATGTAACTGATGTTGGCATTTTGGTGGCACTATTCAAAATTTGTTTTGCCCCTCAAATCATACTGGTTTTTAATTTTTTATTCAGCTATGTAATTGTATTTGTGTTATACGGTACTATTATGAGCCAAATTTTATGGAAAAAGTCCTTTGGGAAAGTGATTTTCCATTTTCGGGCAGGAGAAATTGCTGCACCTCATAAAAATTGGTTTTTGGATTGCTAGTTTAAATCTATATAACCGATTTTCATTTTTGTTACTGATATGTGGTCGTGTTGATATACCCCCATCAATAACCAGAGTTTTGGTAAAAATTCCAATGGCAAAGTGGTTTTTAGAGGGGGTCCACTTGGACCCCCCTTTTGCACCAATGGGAGGACAGAAGACCTTATTATGCACAAATATGTTAATGGGAGTTATTAAAAGTATGCTTCTTTGTGAGTGGCAGACGATCGCCTTTGTTGCTCAGGCCTAGTGATGTTAAAGGGGGTGGCATCCGTTCAATTATCTTATGCTCCAATAAATCCTTACACAGCAGCATTGCTGTGAATGTGAGGTGAATCCGGCCACCCCCGTAGCAGGATCAAAACCGGATATAAAACTTTGGTTTTACTACTACAACTACTAGATGATCTGTAACTATATTCAAAGGTTTGTGAAAATTTTAATAAACTTTAAGAAAGTTAGCAGTAATTGTCCACCGACTGACATTGACAACTTCATATTTGTTGTTTTATTTCTATACAGATTGGCAGCATGGTACTAGAACCACAGCCAGACCTTCCTCACAGCCATTGTGACATGTGCTACTGCCAGTACTGTGGAGTGTCTCCCGAACCACACGTGGCATGCGCCCTTGTTAACTGCGAACTAGACTGCGGTGCCAAATTTCATATATGCAAATTACAGGAGCATAAATTGCTGTGCTCAAATGAGAAAGTGTCATGTATTAACTCAATTTATGGTTGTCCCTTATTGGTGCTGCGATGTCACATGTCCAAGCATCTAGCGGTCTGCCCAGCGAGCGTTATTCATTGCACAATGGAGTGGAATCGCTGGCCGGTGTGTTCTGCTGAAAGGCAGTCCCATCAGCCTATACAACTCTCCCCTGATTTTAACTGTGAACAGTTGGATATCGCCCTAGCCTTAAGAGATCAGAGGATGTTAACAAAATCCATGCGGGCTTCCAAGCGTACTCGGCAGATACTTACCAACACGCTTAACAGGCGCCACCCAGCTGTTCCGCTGTCGGAAGCTCTGACAAATGGAGATAAAGAAGGCTTTGATGAACAGAAAGAACTTCAGAAATCTTTTGCAGAGCATGCACGAAGGTGGCAACAGACGAGAGAAAACGAGCAAGAACACCCCCGGGACTTGAACGCAGCATTTGGAGTGGCTCTATAAGGTACAAAAGAAGCGACGGATTCTCTTGCGGTACTCTTGAGTGCCAAAACCCCAGTTCCCGCTATTTCCTTACATACATTTGCCGCTCATTGTGAAAAGAGAAAAGCAAGGATGGAGCGTTAATGGAGTCACACACTGCTATGAAAGATTCTGGTGATGAAGAAGAACATCATAAGAAGGTAAGTAAATAAATTTTAGGTTTTAAAAAGAATTGTGGATCTGCCCACGAGGCACTCTGCACATCAGTTGAGACTGCATTGTTTATTGCCCTGGGTTGGTGCTATTAATGAGGATGTTTACTGATCATGTATCATGGGATTGTGTTAAATCAATGCCAATCCAAGCTTAACTTTCTCACTGCTGCAAAATTGTTTTGCCTCCTCACTAGACCAGAGTGTGTATTCAGGTAATCTGTTTTTAAATTATGACCTTATGACCCAACCTAATAATTACAAACAGTTGTGGTGTTAAGGAGGAGATTAATACATAATAGCACATTGATTATAGATGCTTGATGATGGGACACATACAGCATCAATTGAATGGCAGTCTGAATCAAAATTGATCCGGTGTGTTATGTCACTGGGGCCCCCCCACTTCTTGCAAAAGAGAAAAATTGGTTGAGTGACAAGGCTACACATTATCCTGAAACTGCCTGTAAATTGGAGTCACGTTAGTTCAAATATACAAGCCCTGGTATATTAGATTTAAATTACAAGATTAAAATTAGCGGTATTGTTGGTGAAGTCTTAAAAATTGTAATTAGACAGTGTCCATATAAATGTATGTGATCCTTAACATAAACCATAACATTTGTTTAGACGGGGGATGGCCTTATTAGATTACATCAAGTTTTCATCTTGACTGAATGACCGTGATCCAAAAACCATCTGTAAAGTTTCATGCCAATATTTCAATCCCTTTAGATGTGAGAGCTAAAAATGTGATTTTGTAAATCCCCATAGAGTACTGTGTAAAATGAATAGAGGCTATAAATTTCGATTGGACCATGGACCTTTAAGTTTAAGGAACAAGGTTGTTTATAAAGTGCATTGTAAATCATGTAAAACAACTTTTTATTTGACTTTTTCAAGGGGAAGCCATGGACCAGGAATGCAGTGAGGGAGCCAAAGCATCTGCTGCTGAAGACATCACAAATCCCAACATCGACAGCAAAATGGCAGATGAGGAAGAACACTGTAACCATGACAACCACCTGGACCCTGATGGGCCTGACTACCTTAGAATACCCAACTCTCATTCACCACTGTTATCATCTAGTAGTGAAGAAGATCTTGAAAAGCCTTCTTTATTTGTTACACCTTCCACGACCGGAGAGGTTTCAGCAGCGCCCTCAAGGGGTCATGCTAAGACATTGATTATTCAACCACCTAGTAAAGCTGCGGGAGCAGAGACTCTGCCTCATGCACAGTTGGCGGGAGGAGTGTCGCCGACTTCTGGTCAGCCTCTAAGTCTTGATCTGTCGCTTGAGTCAATTACTCGTTACCAAGCCAAACCAGATTCAATGTATACTTTCCTGTGTGCACAGGTATGGGTAGTATAATGGTGGGTTCCTACTTCATTTGTAGACATCGGCTGACGCAAGTCTTTCAAACATGCTTTGCGCGCTGGATGCATGAAACATAGTGTTGCGTAAAAAAACATGTTCGAAAGGCTAGCATCTGTAAACAGATGAAGTATGAACCCACCTTAAGGGGATTTAAAAGAAAAGGCAAAAAAAAAATATGATTTGTCTCAAAGCTGACGCGTGCGTTTGTAAATTTCGTGGTAAATTCAAAAAAAGTTATGCGGAACTTTATTTTTTTTCAAAAAAGAAATTGTTGAACTTCGATTTTTGTTGAAAACTAAAACACCCGATTCAAGTGATCTGCAGCTCTCGGCAACTATTCATGCCTGCCAACTAGTACGATTTTGCCATATTTTGTCCGTTTTCCGAGTCCCTAAAGTGCTTAAAAACGTACGAGTACGATTTCTGAATATCTCGATCGACTTTTGAAATATACAGAAAACAGATTTTAAAAAATTAAATAATTTGCCAGAAATGTCTAAAGATATTTGACCAATTAAGTTCTGAAATTTTGTCCATAATAACCCCATCTTTTGAATATTTTTTCTTGAAATTTGCCAGAAATATCACAAATTGGAAGCAATATCAAGTGATTAAAACCCCGACTTTTATTCCCGACAATTTTCACTGTTACCAGCATTTGTTTTTTAGCTGTTTCCATTGATAGCCCTATTATGTATGGCATCAAGCACCAGTTTATTATTGTGTAAGAGACTGTTTTTGTGATTCGTGACATGACCGCGGCAATATTTTTCAACAACACCGGCAGGGTGAAAGGTAATCTACTTGTTAATGTCAATAGTCTTTATTTTAATATTATTCTACACTTTTCATATTTAACTCTTTCTGAATTCAAATTTTAGGATATTTCAAGTTTATAAATCATCAATTTATTTTGTGTTCTCATATTACTGTAGTTGGATTGAAACATTATTAAATGACCGGTTAATGAAGAGTTATAGTCTCTTGAAGTCATCAAAATGCATCAGAAGAAAATGCAAACTTATTATTTTACTCTCAATATATTTTTTTTGTTTCCACTGGAAAGATATAATATCGATTAGATCCATGCCTCTGATCAGCTCCTAGGTGACCACCTAACTGCCCGAAATGGAGCTTTGTCGAGGTTTGGGTACAACAGTCCACTTAGTTTCAAGTGCCTTCCATGCAGGCAGACTGGCTTATGGACTTTTTTTTTTATCTCCACTTACGTAAAATACTGAAAGGATAATACTATAGTAATAGATAGATCCTTACCTCTGATCAGCTCCTAGGTGACCACCTAACTGCTGGAGCTTTGTTGTGGTTTGTTCAGTCCAGTTAT
>JAMKCH010014724.1:0-42331 GCA_023653785.1 Ophioderma brevispina
TTGGCCTTACCTGCCTAAACGAAACGTGGGAATCTTTCTATGGGGTTATGTGGTTGCTTTTGGCGTTACAAGATCGTATCTACGGTCACTATTACATACAGGATTGTCCTAATGCCAAAAGTCGGATTTTATGAGTTTCATTGTAGAATGTCCATAAATCACGAAAAAATGGGTAAACATGTGCTCTACACAACAACAGCACGGTATTTTCCACTTCCCTTCTCTCTGCCGAATGCCCGAGGTACTTCGGGCGTTTGAGAGGAGGGAAACTTCGGCAGTCGGGTATTCGGCACGGGTGTTTTGTTGTTTCGGCACCAACAGGTGTATGAGCGGTGATTTTTGCCTTGAAGAGCGACGAGCTTTTGATAAGCCAATATGCGATTGATAAGTCTTTAATTCTCCCTACATATCGCAAGCAAGAGGTTTTTGAGAAATGTAGAGTTCGCAATTTAGGGCGAATATCGATCGCAATCCGTTGAACACTTGTTGCTATTCACACTCTTACTGACCAATTGATTACATTCTCCTACCTGGGATTTACGTGACCGTCGCGCCGTGAGTATTCGACACAAGCTGTCTTCAAGGGATCAAAATTGTAAACAAGACACTTGGCGCCGGGGAGGCAGTCTTCATAGACAAGGGGGGGTACCCCCCGCATCCGTGGCCAAGAATCCACGTAAAAAGGGTGTTTCTTCAGGATCAGGCCGTTACGTACGTAACGTGTGAAAAGGGTACTAAAAATTCGCCAAAATCAAGGAAAAAGGGTATATTTTTAAATGTGACTTACGCAATTAGGGTAATATTTTCATTTCGCATATAAAAATAAAAAGTATGTTCGGGAAAGTCTGTACTTGCCTTTTAAAACCCAGCCTGTCGAATCCCCGAATTTCCAAAAATTTCGCGCTACGCGCGGTAAAGAAATTATATACTGATTGTTTTAGTGCAAGCCTATCTTGGTTTGACGAATCCTGTTGTGATTGACCTGATCGTCGCGTAACCAATTGTTCTATCACATTTCGCATGAAACGGACAAAATTTGAGCAATTAAAACTCATAATTTATTTCAATGTCAGTCAATTCTAGGGTTATGATTTTCTTTAAAATAAAAAATTTTTTTTTGTGCATAATTGCGCGGATTCGGCAGGAAAATGCCCGATTTATAGGTGAGCGCAATGCAGGAAGGAAAGGACATCAGCTGCCGAAAATATAACGTTTTCTAAACGCGGTTTCTCCACGATCCTACAGACCCATAGAAAATGTCTTGAAACTAAATACTTTCAAGTTTTCGCGACCCATCCCCTGTCGCTTCATGTACACGAACTCTCCATGAACACTTCATATGGCCTAAATTAATGATTAGTTCAAATAAAACCTTACTATGACTTCATGTATATTTTACTTTTTAAGACCGATGATCCCCGCCTACCATACATTTTAAAATTAAAACATTTACAAGTATGAAATGTTTCTATCAAATTTGCAATGAGAAAAATGTCGTAAAAGCAGACATTCTTTTAGGGAGTCCGCCGCTTCGCCCGAGAGGGGGGATACCCCTCCCGCGCCACTTATGAATGTCTTTATATTTTGCATAGATTAAAACAACACCAAACTCTAATCCACAAATATGTTTTAATTTTAAGAAGCCGATTTTATCATACTTAATATTATTTTGACAGTATTGAAACCATTTACCAAATTTCAAAATTGTTTCTATCAAATCGGATGGAAAACGTGCTTTTGGAAAGTGAGCATTGCAAGGGACACTCGTACACACCACTTGCGCCCGTCCTGATGAGAAATTTTTGATACGGGATACGTCCCTGGCTTTAAATGCATTTCCTTGTTGAATTACCTTTTCCTCATATATTTCCTTGGCTGAAAACTAAACTTTTCCAGATATTTTCTGATGTACACCAAGCTCAGACACGCCTGTATTGCCTCTATAGTCTTGTAGTGTTGCAAAAATACAGACTGTGGGTAGGAATATATAAGTTTAAAAAGTGGAATATGTTTCTGTTTTTTTACTTATTAAAGGTGCACTTCTTAATTGCTTTAAAAGTTAAAAAAAGAAAAAACCTAAAAAATTAAAAAACAAATACTTGTTTTAGGGTAGCTAATTGCATGCTACTGATACTTGTTTAGGGGTTTGTAAATTTCAGCAAGTACTTGTTTAGGGAAGCAATTGTTCCACTGAACGTGTGTAGGGGTGAAAAATTCAAGCTTCAAAAAATAAGTATTTAGGGTGCTTTTGAGGAATGCTTGGAGACGGATGATACCCCCCGGTCAAGACAAGTCAAGTGCCCCCCCCCCCGGGACTTGGTGCCGTAAAGCTAGAAGCTTTTGAGACCAGGCTAAGCTAGCTATGACCATCTCATATCTGATGGGCTATGGCAGGGTTTCCATGCCTTCATTCTCGAAGAGGTTAAAAATCATTGAGAATTTGCAGGAATGGCTGAGTCTTGTAGAATTATCATGGGTTCATTTCAAAAAGATAGGGCGAAGTCTACGACTCAAATATGGTTTCTCCGCAACGAAGATAAACCGCTGCCTTTGCAATCCAACGGACAACAATATTAGAAGTCATTATTGAATGGAAAAAATAGAATTCGAGCCTACCTCCGTCTTAGAGCACCAAGTGGACATGAGCAGCAACTCCGTAAGAAAATGGTAAGATCTTGGGAATTCTAATAATTGAAAACTAATTTTTTTCAATATCATAACTCCCATTAGTCGCAAACACAAAAGAAACCATAAACAACTGAATGAGCTTGAGAAGACGCCTTTGTCGAGACACTAAAAAAGTAAAATCCGTTGTACAAATTTTCATCAACAATCGCTAGCTCGCATGGATATGTGGTTTTTATAATTATTCTTTTGGTGTCGGAAACCTATTAGAAATACACTTTTCAGGATGTGGTGCTTAATTCTATGGTTTACTCTTTCTCTTCATGAAATAAAGGCGCTTTGTGGGTTCTCTTTTTTTTAAACGCCCGGTATTCATGCCAAAAAAATGTGTTTAAATATCGTTAATACTTTAATCAAAGGCCAGTACTTAGATTAAATAGTTAGCGTAAGGCATCGTTCACCATATCAATGCCTACAATTATATACCTTTATACTAAGACCAATGCCCATACTTGTTTTCCTTTAAAATTGAAGGTCATGTACTGTTTTAGGAATGTGGGTTCCTATGATCATCTTGCTTTCTTCACTAAACGTACAGCATCGTCGCCTGATTCTTCGTCTAAGTCATCAATTAGTTCATGCCCACTTATTCTAGTACGCCAGCCGATTCGGTGTATTGACACAGGGGCGGCGCCAGGTAGGGTAAAATCATAGGAGGGGCGAAACAACATAGGGGCGAAACATTAAAAAAAAAAAAAAAAAAAAAAAAAAAAAAAAAAAAAAAAAAATTTATTGCTTAAAACCCGTGTTTTTCCTTATTTTGAACTATCGGGGGGGGGGTGGGGGGGGGGGGGTGCGGGCCGCCCCTCCCCTGCCACCCCCCCTGGCGGCGGCTCCTGATTGACAGACGTAGAATTCGTCAGTGAATCATCAGCTGTTGGATACGAGCCGCTCAGCGGCATTTGGCATAGCTGCAACAACCCTCGAACCAAATGGGCGAAAGGATGTCGTCGACCAGTCTTCAATCTTCCAGCCATATTTGAGTGGGTCTAGGTTGGATTGAAGTCTATCTAGCATATTTCAGGTCCGTGGGAGCGAATAAATACACGTTGTATGTTACGAACACCCATAGATTTCTTTTCTGTCCGGAGGGAGTCCTCTTGGAGGAGTGACCTTTGCAAAGTTTGCCGGACTACTCTTTATCATGCGCAATGCAACGTCTGATACAGTACTTGTTTTGGTTGTCAAAGATACTGACCCTTTTTTATTTTCCTCTAATTCTATACATCGTCCTATAACTTCTATACTTTAAGCAAGGAACTGCATCTTCAGAGCCTGGTATAATGTATCATCATGTCAGGTCTTTTCGCAGCATCTTAAAGAAGACGTTTGCCAGCTCTCTTCTTTGCCTTTCACGTGCTAACAGGAAGTAAATTTTACTCTGCCGTTCTTTGGATGGTCAAAGTAGGGTATGTTTCAAGTAAAAGTTCAAGTCAATGTACCGTGCCATTCCTTCTTATATCAAGTTTACGTCTCCTCAAGGCTGATAAGTCAGTTTACATATTTTCGCCTTCGCCTTCGTGTAGTATACAACAGAAGACTTCCGATGAGAGTCGTTATGCCATGCTAACGAGTAGATCCGGCAAAGAGCGCAAATTTACTCCCTCCAATTTTGGGACTCCTCCGGACAGAAGGTCCATGGGGTGTCTATTACAACGTGTAAGTTTGTTTGTTTCCAAAACGGATGACTCACTCCTAATGGATCATATACATCTAGCTAACCCCACTAACATGGCTGGATATTGAAGACGTTGACCGGGCATCCTTTTTTCATCCATTTGTACAAAGGTGCACCCGTCAATGACGGATGAGCTGGCTCATATGCCAACAGGCTTACGATCAACTGACCGACAATCTACTCTGTCATACGACGAACCGAAATCTGCTGGCGTACTAGATAGGTGGGCATGGACGATGACTGATTATAACGAGGCATCAGAAGACTGGCCGTCTAGTGAAGAGAAAGAGCCAGATGATGAGATAGAACCACATTCCTAAAAAACTTACATGAACTTCAAGTTTAATACAGTGGCAAAGTATGAACCATTGGTCTTAGCATAAAGTTTCTATAATTGTATGCATTGATATGGTGAACGATGCCTTACGCTACATATTTAATCTATGTTACAGTCCAAGTAGTATTATACCTCACGATGATTTACAAACAACTTATTTTGCCGTAATATTTTGGCAATGACAGCTTTGCCGGGAAAATAGAAAGTCGTTTTGTCACTTGTATGCCAAACTGCCCCCAAAAAAAGACACAACAACACCAAATGTGGAAAC
Organism: Ophioderma brevispina; assembly: GCA_023653785.1. Classification (NCBI taxonomy): domain Eukaryota; kingdom Metazoa; phylum Echinodermata; class Ophiuroidea; order Amphilepidida; family Ophiodermatidae; genus Ophioderma; species Ophioderma brevispina. The sequence continues at coordinate 4,972 of JAMKCH010014724.1, forward strand.
CTCTAAATCATATGACAATGAAACTGTTCGATTGGATATTATGACAATTTGTGACATAATAACGTCAGTTTTTTAATTTTTGAAAGTTGTTTTCGACCCTCGTCCACCAACATCAACAAAGATATCCAAATGTAATGGAATTCATTCTTTAAATCAATATGTAAAGAGTTGTGGCGCGAGCTGGTATAAGGCACCAAAGAGAAAACAAACAATTTTAATATTCTAAAACACTTTGGTAGCGCACATACAAATTTGTTAGCGAGGACTTCAGGGTTAGCTGTGGCAACAACCTAATATAAACACTTGGCCAGAAAAAATTAGCCTCAAAATTACTAAAATATTGTAATAATAAAATAAAACAAGAAGATAAGAAAGTATTACCAACCGTCGAGCAATCCAGGAGACGACGTCCAAATCAGGTAAGCGATTGTTATTTCGTGTCGAACGACTTCATTCGTAGAAGCTTCTACTATTTCCGTAACTTGTTGACACATTCGGTTCTTATTTTCGTGCAGCTGAACCAGTTTTTAGACCTTGTACTTCCAATTCAACTTGATTGCTTTTTAACACATTCGGTACACCTGTCTTATCGCATTAATTGAACATTCATTCCAATCCATTTTTTTTTTACCACCTTTATTACTGTCGATCACATTTTCGTACTCATTTACAACCTCGATCATTACCATCGGTATTCTTTAAGAATTATAGTTATACAACGCAGTTAATTCAGACAAGGAGATTGATTTATGGTTGTCATTACATGTTAAATAAATAGACCATGTTACTTCAATTCAACTTTGATTGCTATTTTAACCATTCGTGGACACCTTTCTTATTCGCATTAATTGAACCATTCATTGCAATAATTTTAAAACCTTTATACTTGTCGATCACATTTTGTACTCATTTACACCTCGATCATTACCATCGGTCTATTTTAAAACCTTATTTGTTATACAATCGCAGTAACAGTAAATTCAGACAAGGAGATTTTGATTATGGTTGTCATACATGTTTAAATAATAATAAAAAATACAATACCATTTATTGTCTCCATATACTTTTTTTTATATTGTAAAAACGGGCCAAATAAAAGCGGGCGCAGCGGTCTGGTTTCTCACAGCCCATGAGGCAAAATTGTAAAATTAATTGGAATTTAAATTGGCGCTAATATTTATACTTTGAATTTTGGCAATTAAATAATAAATTGGAATGGGAAACTCAGGTTGAAAGGGGAATTAAATGGGAACTTTTGTTTTTTTAACTTATTTGCGAGCAGAATTGTTTGTGAAATTATACACGAGCACATCGATCTTAACTATTGCACTTGTTTCAAATTTGCACAACCTTTTCGCTTAATTTCCAGCCGTTTGTAATAATAATATGACATTTCTTTAAGATGATGCTCGATCAGCCATAGCCTACTAATATAACCCAAAGCCACAGCTTAACTAATGTGAAAAATACTTTTGCTGGATATATTATATATTAAACTGACCTAATTCACATATTTTTCTTGCAAAATTAGTGTTATTTATTTATTTGGCGAAGTTGTTTTGAGGCACCTTATTGATTCTTTTGGTATTGGTGTGGACTATTGTGTTGACCAGTAGATGACGACGATCGTCTGCTTTTTTATAAAGCGACAATTTTGACAGGGATTTTCCCGGCAAGAACCGCTGGTTGCCGGCTGTCTTTTTGGTGCTCCATTTCCCTATGCACGTTGGAGCTCAGAAGGGATACTGGAACCAAGAGACACGCAGTATCCATTTGCTGAATACAATTTGTAAATATTTATAACACTATAGCGAGAGTAAAACTTTTAAAGAAAAGGTAAAAAATTAATTATAACAATACAACAGGTCGATGGGTCATACCATTAAAATACCCTAAATTCCAAAAAATGTTTTCATCTAATTTGTAAACGGGAAAAATTCTCGATGGGCGCTCCTCCGACCAGGTATTAACGGCCTTTCACCAGGGCACTGAGCCAGGCTTGCTTTGCTGTGCACACTCGGCAAGACCGTGGGTTACTTGGCCTAAGCTTACCCGGTTCAGCACACCCATCCCCCGGAAGGGTGAGGGAACCCCCGGCGGGTTTCTCCCCAATTAACTGACGTGGGAGTACAACCTATACGTTGGAATTTTTGCGGGAGAAAAGTTGTCATCTATCTGCACCCCGGCTGTCAAACCAAGAAGTGACAGAATGGGATTTCGTGCCCAGAGCAAAAGGGAAGTGACGTAAAACGAAAAGCCGCGATCCTCATGGGTATGAGTCCGATGACATTGCAGTTTTATGAATAGAAATCAGAATCGTTACCTTTTGATTGATTTAAGTATGACCTAGATATTTTTATGCTTAATGAATCTAAAAATAAAATAAATTTTTATGGAAGCGCAATGTTCAATATACTATTTTTCAATAGTTCTTGATGTACGATGTGTTTATGAAAAAATTTGTGCCGAAAGGGAAACCCTATACTGCCTGTGTTAAGCCCGTTATCGAAGAGAAAAATGGATCTTCCAGGGTCGTGAAAACGTAAACAAGATCGAAACTATAATTGGAAATGGAGTTCGGAACTCCTGGCTCCAGATTTGTGTGCAGGAGGTCCCTTAGCACATTTAGGCCGAAGGGTGCTATGGGAATTGCAAATTCTGAATGTGAGGTTCAATATTGGCCTAATAACTGACAATTTGAGGGTGAGATTGGGTTTACAGTATATGAAAACTACTATAGATTATTTTGGGAAAGTTTCAACAGAGTTAAGTGATATTTTAGATGAAATTTTACAAAACAGTAGTAACACATGCAATTGTACATTCACTTAGCTAGCTCGGATTTGACCGTGCAGATAGGCAATTGTGTGCATGTACAGTGTGTATAATAATTATATGAGTGCTATAATAAAAATAATGAAAGGCCTAAAGCGCTTCCCGCTCAGAGTCAACAAATAGCAGCCATTTCGAATTTTGACATTTTTTTAAAATACGCAAAAACTTGTATAAAACATGCAACAACCAAATATAAAAGGCACAAACTTGACATAAATAGCTAAATACCTACACAAAATGTAATAGGCCATCGTTTGAAGGCCATTTACAAAATTCAGCAAGTGGCAGCCATTGAATTGTGACATTTGTCAAGTGCACATTTTGGATTTCGAAAGATTTGTAATGCCCGACATTACGATATGGGCACACCAGAAATGCAATATGGGTCAAGAGTACAAAACAAAAGTGATAACAATTCCACTTTTTCGACAGCCATTTTGAAATATTGAGCATAGGGCAAACAGTAGCATTTTGAAAGTTATCTCATCAATTTAGCACGTCCAAAAACGTATAAATAGACACCAAAAATACCACATCGGTCAATGTTACCAAAGTTAGGATTTTTCCCCCCCCCCCTCCCCGGGACCCCCGGGGAACCATTTGGGCACTTTTGAATAAATCGGCACGGCACCATCGTCTTCAACGGGAAAATTATTTAGTAGGAAAAACCTCAAAGACAAATGGCACACATTTCCCAGCTACGTGGCTGTGGGTCGAATTAAATTGGTTTATTATCAACGTCACTTTTCTGGGCTTCTAGTTTGTTGCATTCTGAAACCATGGACGATTTTGTTTTTTTTCTTAATGTATAAGATTACAAGAAGTTCTATTTTAAAGACCAAGGGTTTTTATTTTTCCTGTAAACAATAAATAAAATGGCGCATTCCACATTTTTTTCTGATGAAGTCGGTAATATTAATTTTTGAAAATTTTTAATGTTTTAGTTTTTTATATTTTTCTACTTAATAAAAAAATAAAGACCGCCCTCAAACTTTTCCACTTTTCAGAGAGCACATTGCTAGCGAAGAAACTAAAAATTAATAGTTTAAGAAGGGGCCTTAAGAATTCAACAATATGGGTACTTTGACAGTATTAAACCGGGGAAAATGTCATATTTGTTGATTTCGGTTTATTTTGATTTTACTGGTGTATAAGGAAAATGCCTGCTTTCCATGTTTCGGGCGAAAATGTAATTAGTAAATTATTGATTTCCTTCCAAGAAACCTCAATCGGTTTATCTGAAATACTGGGAAAAGTTAAAATAGATATTTTAGAAATTATCCTGCAAACAAACTGCGCAACGCTTACGTTTAGAAAAGTAAGGAACTCGACTAATAGGCCATGATGAAACCCGCAAAGGCGCAAAAGTGGTGTAGGTTTTTGCACCCTTGCATATGGGCGCATTGGGCGGAAATTTCATGAACTGCTACGTTATTTTACCTTTTTATTATGCTAATCGAGTTTGTTCGCAGATTTTAGCAACTGCCTTCGTTTTTTCCCCGAGGGAAAAACCACGATATTGCCGTCAACATTAATACTTAGGACCCCTCCACTTGTTTTTTTAACAAACATTGGGAATAATTCAACTTTCCCTTAAATTGAAGAATTCTCATGGGCAACCATGATTTTTTGTGAACCACACGATTAATCACATCTTTGCTACAATGAATTTGATTTCCGTGCAAATAAAAAATGGGCCCAATTATGTTATTGTTACCACCTGTAACATGCGTGCTAAAACTACATCTTTCCTGCGATCATTAGGTCTGTCGTAGAAAAATCATTGGGAGGGTTCCTTTTTAGCGCATACTCTCTCACATTTTTGAGAGTGCACTGAGCCCGTCATTGGAAAATTGGCCTTATCACCAACAACAAGTTCTCTTAAGAAGCGCCGTGGGCTGTTGATTAGCCCAATTGCAAAAACGCCAGCCTACGTTAAGGATCACCTGCATCCAAAGTATGGGCTTCATCCAAGTATGGCGCAATTTTTGTATGGATGCCAATTGATTTTCATCACTAACGACGCGCTGAAACGACGACCTGGAGACATTTGCGACACGGTTTCTCCTTATGCTTGGTCGTGGATTGTTGCGAATTAGCTCCTGTCCTTACATCCTAAGCCATCGCTGATACCACACAAGATAAATCGGGTAAATCGGGGTTAGTCCGATCACTTAAGCCTAAACTGGTTCAAAGGCAAAAATATGGTAAGGTTTTCAGCAACCCATTTACTTTTAAGGTAATGGGCTACATTAAAAATGAAAATTGCCAGTTTACCTAGACCCAATTCAATTTTAGTATGACTTGTGACAAAATATTTTTATATTTTTTATTTTTTTTTTGATGCCCAAAATAGCTCAAACTACATGTGCGGCCACGGTTAGATTCATTTACTTTGTTTATGTTGTTTTACAATACCTAAACAATCCTTACCCTTAAAGTGCCTATGGGGGGGGTTCCATAGTACCAAGATTTGTTTTTTCGTCGATTTCTTACTCGGAAAAATATTATTTTTTCGAACTCTAATTGTTTTTTAATTGTGAACTTATCGATGCGCTTCTTTTCCATAAAAAAATACTGGAAATTTTCGCCCGTTAATGAGATATTTAACATTGGTTCCCCTAGGAACACCCTTAGGCACCAACGGGAGATGATTTTAAAAATCAAAATTCGCAAACCTACCCTGTTGCCAAAATATTTTTCTGCTTAGGTATGGTCATATTCCTGAAACAAAACGTTATTACATAATCAGAAAAAAATAATTAAAACCCTTTATAAATGTGCTGAAAACAGCGATTCCATCATCGAGCGACTGCGTGCCATTGCTGTACGAAAGCCTATGGCAATCGACTGCCCCCCAAAATACAAGAATTGTACAAAATGGTAATGTTTGTGTTTAATATATGTAAATGGTCCTTCTGAAGCAAAATAAATAAAATCAAAATGATTGCAATGTGTATGCTGTGGAAGCAGGGGTCGCGGAAACCTCATGTTACTTTTTGATCGATTTTGGACGCATTTCGAAAACAGACACTTAGTTTCATTTTTATTTTTCAAAATTATTTTAAAATCTACAACACCTACGAAGGCGTAACAGAACTTTTTTTTTTTTTTTAATTTGGGGATAGAAAGTGGCTGAAATTTTGAATAAACTATGAAACTTGGCATTTTTGGGGGGAAATGTTAAAAACAATCCATTTCGAATAATCATATTTTAAAAAAACTAAAAAATCAATAAAATTTAAAAAAGGGTTATACCATTCTTCTGTGGCAGAAATCTATTTTTTCCCAATTGACACTTTACACTTATAAGATTTTTTCCATCGAAGATGGTATAAATCCGGAATAGATAACAACCACTGCTTCATTGCAATTTCCCTATCATATTTGTAGCACACAATGATGGCACATATCACAGTCATGCACATAGTTGGTGGTTGTCTCATGTAGCAGTGCTGGTTCCCATTTTTAAGATTAAGTCCATGGTATTATGCCTACTAGGAATTTCATTTACATTTCCTAATCACTAGAAACAAAATTTTTGATTGGATGATAGTGCACCCATCACAGTGGATAACTTCTCAGTTCATTGACATGTAAGTTGGGGATGATTGATCCATGTTTTTGAGAGTACCATTAATGTGTACAATGCCCAGATAGCACCACTATGCGTTTACACTATTCTCATCAACCAGGGCACAGTTCAGTGGGTTGTACAGTACATGCATTGACATGAACTGATCTTGTGTATTCTAGGTCATATATTATACACAACACTCAGGGTGTGTTTTTTCTATACACTTGTTAATGAAAGCTATTGAACTGTGACAGGAGCCGGGCACAGGAGTTGATACTTAAATTGCCTCATAGTGTCAAAGCATTGTTTTTTGAAACTTGTTTTTTCCCCCTGCAGCTGTAAGTGATTTTGTATCTCGGTGGCAATGACTGTTGTTAAAATTTCGAATCTATTTGATAACTGAGCACTCACCTATGAAATGGATATGCTGATAATAAGGCTGGCATTTTCAATCCAGTGGTATTTCAAAATTTGCCTGAAATATATACTGTGGTTATATTATCTCTCTAGTATACAAGGGGGTTTCCTATGATCTCTTGAGTATTTACACTAACATATAATTAGGCCTATCCTCGCTAAGCGATGGTTGTCTTTTTAAAAAAACTCTTCTTCTTTGGGTACCAGTTGCGGTCAGTGTTGACCTTTGAAAGTTGTACAGTCTAAAAAAAAAACCAAATAAATCCATTTTTTGAGTCAAGCAGAACTTCGGCCCATTTTATGTAGATTTTGTTTGACGGCGTGCGCGCTTGCCATATTTTTGTTCTGGATTGGGGGAATTAGGTAGCGGTGTGTCCCACTCCCAGCGTCTCGCGTGCCCTATTTTATCCTACTCATTTCCTTTATTGATATTATAGGCGAGTATAACTATAAATTTATTCTAATAATAACAGACCAGAATAGTCTTTAAACAAGAATAGTTTTTTAAAAAGACAACCAGCGCTTAGCGAGGATGTTTGTACCTATATGCTAGTGTAAATACTTGAGATCAAGGAAACCCCTCTCGTATCAGAGAATTATTTAACCACATTAATATATGTAGTCCACCAACCATACTCATGCATTTTCATTCCTATGTTACCTAATGCCACTGGGTTTGGAAACGCCAGCCTACAACCCATTCCATTTCATAGGTGAGTGCCCCCCCCCCCCCCGCCCCCGGCACTTTCACGACTGTACTTTGGCCAAGTTTTTCCCCCAATTTCCAAGCAGTAGCCTTTACCCTGTTCATCATTCATTCACAAAATATTCGTGTAAGTGTTAGTATGTCCATTTGTACAGTCTGACTTTGTCTTATTTCTTGGTAAAAGAGTAGTATGACAATAATTTCAGTCACTACAAACAGTTGTCACAAGGATTCAATAGGCCTAAAACTTCTTTTTATGAGTCTGTTCAGCAGTGTGGACCTTCAATCAAAATACCCATACCCCAAGATTACAAACTTCAAACTTACAGGAATCAATGGTTTTAAATCAAACCGCTTGTGTTTATTGCTGGGGGAATTGTAACAACATTGAATGGTACTACCAAGGCCATGGGTCAGAATTCTTCATTACATTGTAAATGAACTGAGGAAAAGGAAGTTACCACTGTGGATGGGTGGGCTGTAATCCAATCAAAAAACGTTTTTTTGTTTCTTGCTGCTTAGGAAATGTAATTGAATTTCCTAGTAGGCATATGTCCAGTCCTTAATTCTTAAAAATCATGGGGAACCAAGGACTTTGCAGCTACATGAGACAAACCACCCAACTCTGGGCATGACTGTGATATTTCTGCCAATTCATTTTGCTTGCTGCAAATATGCTTTGATATGCTAGGGTTAACTTCGCCAATGTTGTGCTTTTATCTACTCGATTGTGTATACCATCTTCGATGGAAAAAAGACAAGCATCGCTGAGCTAGTATTTGACAGGGGGTTAGGGAAATGCAAACCCATAACAGCAAACAGCGAATTCAAAAACTCTAAGGAAAAAATTGTATAGCAAAAGATTGTATATTTATTAACCTCAATGGGTAAAGATTAACATAGTCATATAGCATCCGAACCTTTGACCCTACCCCCCAATTAAACGTCTTTCATTGTATGCAAGTTCTTCAAAAACACCCGTGGGAAAAAACAATTTTTCAGCACCATTATTATTGTATTGCATATGTGGCATTTGCCGTTGGAAACGAGTTGAAAACATTCGTTACAGGACATTTATATATGCATTTTTTTGTGATTATCTTCAAGAAAAATTGCGCCCCACGCCGTACTTGTTCTTCAAACAAGGAAGTGAAAACGTGGGACAAATGTGACAAATGTTTTTAAATATACACACGTAGATAAAATGTTCATAACTTTGATGATCTTTAGCAAGGAGAGATGAAAAAGCAACAGCTAATACAAGTATATAGCTGGTATTTTCATCGCATGGCAAGATCAAGATAATTTTTGCAACAAGGCATAGTAGAATTGAATTTTGCATAATGTATGATTATTACATGGACTTTTGGTGCAAATAAAATCAACACTCTTAAGATATCTCTTCCAGATATTTTGGGAAATGAAGTATTTTTCAGTGGTCTGGTTTAAACCAACTGATTATTCACAATTTGGGGGTCATTTTGTAATCAGAAGTATATACCAACTAAGAAAGTGAATGACTACATCACTTTTGTGTGGAAATAAGGAGACTCCTTGTAGCATTTAACAATTCATTAATTATGTAGATGATGTTTATAAGCAATAAGTGCAAGCTGTTATTACAAACAAGAGCTATTATTGTTATTAAATAGGAATAAGATATTTACGGCCAATGATTACCATGCTTGTGATTGTATTGATAGTCCATTTGAATTGCAATCATTTATTATAAAAACTCCCCAAATTATATTCAGTGGTAATTAAATTAGTCCCACAGGACGTACTCCATAAATAAACTGTACCTTAGCCCAAGGTGGACGTTGCAAATTTCTGTAGTAAAAACTGTTTTTTGTAAAATTTTTTTTAACCTGATTTGGTTTTTACCACATTACCAATGTTGAGTGTACCTATGAGAATAGCAGATTTCAAATCTTTGCTATTCAACTTTCTAGTGGTTTTACAGTTGTCCGGAATTAATTAACGATGCTTCAATTAGCATAATGTCAAACATTTCATGTATGATATTTGCAAACTTGGTGCACACATGTTATTATTGTAGTCCAGATATCGTAAGTTCTATACAATTTTTAGGGGCAATTTTGAGGGCGAACAATGTATTACAACCTTGTGTTCGTTGGGTTTGGTATTTTGATTACAAGTCTGTTTATAGGCATTACTAAATTGTTTCGCTTTATTGAAACAATTTGTAGAATGTTTGTGTTACAATCCGAATTGTATTCAGAAACAATAAGTACCGGTTGTAAATGATTACCTTTGTCCCCATAATGTGAAAACCCAAGTATTGCAGTTAATTAAAGCAGAGAACCACGAAATGATGGAACAAAAAAAAGCCTTCCCTTGTGTGTCCCATTGGAGGATGGATGTCCAGGAAGAACTATTACGAGCATGCGAATCGACAACAATAAATAGTTTTCTGTTTCGCAACAACCTTGGTAATATTGCTGTTATTTAGTAGTGCCCACCCTTGTAGGTAAGCAACATTGTTGGAGAAGTTTGTCTACTAAAATTTAAGATTGCATTCGCCGCAAGGTTAGTAGCTGACATGTTGTAAAACATAATTACGTTGGCTCGTTATAAACCAATCCTGTACTAAAATGGGAGATCTGTTAATACTCTAGTTGGTTAGGGTGAAAACTATATGGCGTTATAGGTGATAGTTTGTGGAAGTTGCTATGTAAAAGATTAAAGATATTCCATCTAGACCATTAATGGAGTGTATAGAAGCATGTTTGACTATAAGTAAGAGTACCTTTCACATTGAAATTAAAAATTAAAATATGAGTCGCAATAATTTGTGTTTTACACTGTCTACCACATGCAGGCAAAAAAACTCAACAATCGACAACATTTTTCCGTGGTTGGTAAGGTACACGTACAAAGGTGTCTCATATTTCAGTATTTTCCTGGCTTGCTTTCAATTGGGGGGCCAATTACACATTGACCATTGGCAAGTAACGCAGTGAAAATAAAACATTAACACTCTTATCAACAGTTGCCAAAAAAACGGAATGCTAAAGAACTGTCAATTCACTAAGAACCATTAATTTCAGAATGAGTCAAACAAAACGATCAAAACATAAGTCCCATTGGCATTAACGATGAGAGGGTAGGTAATTGTTAGGAATTCTCTCAGTTAACAAAACATTTGTCGGAAACACGGTATTCTCCACAAATAAGCTTCTCTAACACGATTTTGCCAAAGGGTTGTTGACTTTATTTCACCAAACTCAAACGTAAACAGCAGCGTTAATAAAGTCTGCTTGCTATTGACTGTGAGGGTTCAAAATGGTTAATTTTAAAATGTTAAAAGCTGTTTTTTCAAAAATATCAGTGTTTTCATTTTTGGCAAACTGAAAATTGTCAACACATGATTGTTTAACCAAACACAGGACGCTCAGTAGTGTATAGGTTTTATAGAAGGTCTGGGGTTTATGGCTTTCAGCTACCTGAACATTGTGGGTAGGTTTCAATTTAAATAGATCTAAATTTATTTCAAACAAGTTTTTACATGGCGTCCGATTTCATAGCGGTCGCGTAAACAACAATTACTCACGCGATATTTTTGTTAATGCGCGCCCCTCCTACCAAATAATTCCAAACACGGATTTCATACTTTCAAATTTAAACTGCGGTAAAGACATGATTTTTGTCCAAATGCATTTGTAACATTTTAACATATTTCCTTTAACACTAAATATCACGCCGCTTAAACGTTTTTTTGCGAAATATTTGTTATTAATATCTTAGCATATTCTTACGCTAGGTAATACGGTTTAATACACAACAAAACGCTGGGAATCTTGCATAAAACCACTTTCACTCAAAATTCCTTTCATACTCAGTAAGTAATTAATTCTTTACCAAAAATTCAGTTTGTAGGCATTATTTTAAATAATACACTTTTTTTTAAATTAATGTTTAATAAATAATAGTATAATTAACAGGCGTAACTTTTCCCAGTGCACTAGTAATGGGCACGTATGCTAGTTTTCAAATACCAAAAAAATATTGCTCTTTGGATTCGGTTCCGTAGGCCCCATTCGGTCCTCAGATCCTTAACATGCAATTATCCAATTAACTGAACCACAGTTCGCCCCAACATCATTATTATTTCCCCGTTCACCATTTACCAGGGGTGCTATTAAAAAAAACAACGGGACAATGGCGGGGCAAAAAATGAGGTTACAAATAAGTGGCCACGACATCCGCGTGCAAATAGCGAAAAGCAGGGATCGGCAGAGCTAGCAAGCAAGCCCAAGCAGGCAAGTTGATTTCCATCCACATTACAAAATACACAACAAACGAGAACATGTTGAAAATGAGGGAGGCTAGTAAAGGCCAATAAGGCCCGACATGTCTTGCCCCGTATAACAAAGAGTTCTAACACAATTAAATATTGAAATACATTTACAAAGCGACACAATCGACGTACAAACAAACCACACAAGAGAAGACATGCTCCAAGATTACCAATTGTTGTATGAAATTTTACAAAATGCAAACTGATATCGAAAGGAGTTTGATTCAAAAAAAGCCTTTAAAAACATAATCTGATTTAATTATTATCATTAGGCGTGAAAATAGTATTGTTTGAATTTATCACGGGAAAGTTGTTTAGTGGAATTTTTGATGTATGATAGATTTTTCAAATTGTGTTCCACAAGGACGCGGCATTGCAATAACTGACTTGATTTTTGAGAGGAAAACGTCTTTTTGCAGTACACAAAAACTTAATTTGGCATTTACTTGTATTTGTGTTTGTGTATATCAGAGTGTTTTATAAAATATTGTCAAACTTTGGGTTAGTTCATAGGTTAGGTTGTACCATAAAGAGACCAAAAATTATAGTTTAAAAGTATAGAATACATTTCATACATTTAAAAAAACGAGAAAAAGAGGGGGGACTTGAATGAGGGATCGATTTAGTGGCTATTGGAGATTGTCTGCTCAAACGCAATTTTTTGGAGTTTGAATATTATTCTTGTTTACATTACCCCCATACCCAAACAATACCATAGGTGATATACGGTAAGTATAAGGGTACAAGATAGGGAGTTATACATTATTGAAACAGGTACAAAAGTTTTTTTTATTGATTCATACGGCCTATTAGTCTGTCTTGTCTTAGATATTTTCCTTCAATATGGGACTTCCTGGACATCGTTCGGTATCGTCAATGCCGGCACCGGAGAAATGTAGTTTTGTTGAACCTTTCTAAGGTTACATTACAGTATACATTTTCACCTTGGCACAAGGATGGTTGTTGGTTTTCAGGCCGTAGAAGGAAGGGAGGAATTTATGCGGGGGGGGGGGGGGGGGGGGGGGGGGTGCGGATATGCCAGAAGAAGAAGTGGACCTTTTTGCGTACCAAAAAAAAAAAAAAACAAATAAATCTCTGGCTCGTTGGCGGCTGCCGGGTTGCCCAAAAGTAAAACCAAACCGACAATCGTAATGCGATAGTTAACAGCTACTTAGTCATGCTTTAGTCATTCATTTATTACCATGCCCCCCACAACCCTTAAGAACCAAACTTTTAATTGGACAATACGGACCTTAACCTTCAACATGGCAAACCGCGGACTTCAACATGATAAAGCGGACTTGGTCATTTTTGGGGGGGGGGGGTGCGCGTCGCACCCCGCACACAAAACCCCCCCCTCCCCTGGCTTACGGACCTGGTTGGTTTCAATTTCATTATTTTCATTTACATCTTTGTTTATCCAAATAATTCGAGAAGTTCCCTGGGGTGTTTTTCCTAATAGTCATATAATTTGTTTTGCTAGGCCGTTAAGAGATAATTTGTTGGCTTTTTAAACCAAGTTCTTACTTCTAAAAGTCTTCTTGTTAGATTCCATTTTTAGTATGAAGTTTCAGGCTGAGAATACAAAATAGTACGTGTCGTTTCAAAAATAAAATAAATAAAACAATCTAGTATGAAGACCGTATTTTGATATATCAGTACCGTAATGGATAAAAAAAGTAATGGGACAAGTTATTGAACACTGCGCAAACAACCAGTTGAATATTTATAATTTTTTAAGGTACCCGAAATTTATTGAGAGATATGAAACATTGATTGCGATGGGTAAAGATAAAACTTTCTAAAACCCCATTCAAAAACAACCCCCTCTTTAAATCCGTAATGTTCCTAATTGTAACAGTTACAATGTCATGGTCAATGGGTCGAAAGCTTTTTCGATAAACAATCTAAAAAGATTCCAGTGTTTGTCATGAATTTTAAAAATCCATACAATTTACCTTTGTCAATTAATTCTTGAATTGCCATATAGTTGCGTGATTTGGGGGACGGAGGAAACCCAACAAACCTGTTCTTTCGTTATTAAAGTCATTTTGGGTTAATTTCATATAGGGAAAGGCATCGGTTAAAAAAACATAATCTTTCACATTTCTTCTTAAAAAAAAAAAAAAAAACAAGGCAACACAGAAAACTGGACGATAATTTGAAAAAAAATCTCCGAATCGTTCCTTTTTTAAAATATCGGCATACTTCGGCAATTTTTGAGGGTCATTTTGTCCGTTCACGATGATATTGTTGATAAATTAAAATAATCCATGGTCAGGGGAAATAAGGCCATTCCGGGAATTACGTTTTACTATCATTTTCCATAATTTGTTATCATGACCAGGCAATCTTTTTGGCAACTCAAATAATTATTAAACAATTTTTCCCGTTATAACTCTTCTTCAAATGGACCGGTGGCCATGTTAGGCCACCTTTTGATGGTTGTTTCTTTCAATAGTCCAATTTTAAATAGCCTTGCCCACGAATGTTTCATATTTGAGAGGCACGCTTGGGGACCAATGTTTTACAAAAAAATGTTGAATCGGAAGGAATTAGAAAAGAAATGTTTTTGGGTCAGTTTATTGATTCGCCCTTTATTCCGTTCTAAATTTACGTTGCTGCCCTCTTTTCTTTCCACGACCGATGACTTCATTAATTGTTCTCCAAGGATGCTGCATATTCATGATATTGTGACGCGAAGATTGGAATTTCTTATAGTAGTAACTACGTTTAGATTTGCGAATTATATCATTTCTATTCCGATATGTTTTGAATTTTTGCAATCTTCCTTCATTTGGACATTGCATGTATTGTTTATACAATTTATTTTTAATTGTCACACTTTTCAAGATACCTTTGGTGATCCAAGGAGACTGAGGAACTTTCCTTTTATTAGCTTTAAGTTTTTTAAGGGTATACATTCATCATACAATCTAGAAAATGTTTTTACAAATACATTGTAATCCTGGTTTACATCGGTACCATCCAGCCTTTCTTCCCAATTAACATCAGATAACTCTTTTTTAAATTTTACAACATTATCGTCACTATAGGTTCTTTTGTAGAAGTATGTTGTTTTGTCTTGTCTCAATTTAGAATTTGAATTTGATGTAAGAATGGTTGGCAGATGATCGCTAATATCTGTAACAAGAATAGGGGAGTCGACAGCATCAGCATAAAATAATACACCTACATTGCACACGTGAATATTTACTCAGCACTTATTCCGATTCAATACAAAATCTCAAAAAAGAAGATGCGCAATATACAATCGAACAAGAAACCTGTTGGTGCTGTTCCCAATGAATGCCCCGCGCAATGGCAAATTATAAAAACCTCCAAAATAGGCCAAGAATTGAGGAGAAAAATACTATTTTCCAAGCAAAGATTTCTTGTGTAGGTGACTTTTACTGAATCTGAATATGGTATAAATAGTGGTATTGTAAAGTGTTGATTCAATTTTTCACTAACTCTTGTTCATGTAATTAGTCCTGTAGTAATCCCTCAACAATAGTCGACCCTTATGTCTGATGTTCAGCTGCCAAGAAATTGTAAATATTTTTTAATTATGATCAATGGTAATAGAGTACTGAACCCGGCACTGTTTGGCAGTTCGCCCAACTTGCCTGACCCCACTTAAACCATTGGGAAAAAAAATAGACCCATAAACAGATCCAATATAAATTTGTATAAAAACAATGAAAATAACATCTATCCCCAACACTGTATCATCATTTTATTTACACAAAAACTATCTTGTGTTGGCAAAATATTTATGTCCATATGTCATACAACCATTAAGTAATTTTCAATTGTTTGAAAATTGTTATGAACAGGCTCTTCGTGCCTTCAATCCAGCAAAACCTCCATGTTCTGTCAAAGTTACTCAACATCGTCTTCCTAATAGCCCCGCGCTCCCGCGCGTGGCCTGACCAGTGCATTTGGAACAACTACATTCGATACGCCTTACTATCTTAAACACGCCCTCTAAAATCTACTATACACACGATCATGTACAGAAAGAACGCCGGTCGGAACTGACTCATTCTACGAAATGAATCTAAAACAGACAATCAGGGATTACGCCTCCCTTCCAGTACGAGTTCAGAAACACGGGATTGCACTATATGCTACAGGCCAACTTGTACAACCTCTAACGCGGCTTACATATGGCAAGGACCCCCCCCACGCCCCCGCCTCCCCTACCTAAACTGCCCCCCAGCACAGAGACCGGCAGACCATCTCTTTCCAACTAAATGGAATATAAATTCACGCAACACTTTTTAACAAAGCTAGGGCCACAATAACGCCACCATGAACGTATTGCCATTCAAAATTATAGCATCTTCGATGCAAAAAAGTGGAATCGTCCAAAAGAGGTTGATTGACCCGAGGGTCGAATCGTCTTTTGATCATAGTCTGGACCGAATGGCTTGGCGTCGAATCGTTTGGGTACTTGTTTATAAAAACAGGTTCGTTGGTGATTGGACTGAATCCGATTGAGTGCTTTATTTTTGCATATGACATCATCAAAAGAGGAAAATAAAGTACCGGCGTGATTTTATTCAGAGATTTTGTACAGGTTTCTCTTAAAATGTGCAACTTTTTAAGTTAATTGTCACACCCGATGATAATTTATTGTGGTTAAATATTATGGTTGCAAACAAATAGTTCTTCGTGAATTGCACGTAAACAACGTTCTTTTCGTGCTTGTGTCATGCATTGTAATGCCATAAATGAAAAACGGTATGATCATTCACTTTTTTAATTGCGGCGGAACGTTTGTGATATATAAATTTTCGATTGTTGCAAACGCATATTTTGGTGTCATTCGGCAAAATAAAAAAATTAATTTTAAGGGGCCTTCTTAAGTCTCTTTTGGGAGGTCATGTATTTTACATCGAGAAACATCGGGGTTGTGTAACTTTTCGATTTGACGTGTGTCAATGTGGAAATTACGGCTTCCAGCCGGCCCCCTCCTCCTTAATTAATGAACGCTCCCTTATTGCAACGAACTTGACCTTTGACCAGTATTGTATGCTGTAATGACAGTGCTACCGTTAGGGACGCGGAAGTGTAAGTGTTAGAAGCCACATGTTAGGAATAAACTGCAATAATGGTAGCAGGGATTGTCAGTTTTACAGATTTTTCTATAAACAGGATTCCCGAGCTGCGGTAGGTCATCTAAGATTTCATTATACTGCTATACAAACTTTAAAGTGATTAATCCGCGATTGTTAATCCGGAAATATAGGGAAAAAAATCATAACAATTCTAGTTGGTAATTGTGTGTGCTAACAAACCGAGAAAAGGTTGGTTTGAATTCTTGTAAGACAAGGCAGTACATATTGTAGGCCTATCGATTCTTGATACGTGCGTATAAAAATTCCTGTGAATATCCCAGAATAAGCGTGATATGGGCATCATCGTAATAACCAAGACCTGTACATTTGAACCTTCAAATACAAACATTAGGCTTATGATCTGGTTTACGTTACGCCGGTTAAGTTACTGCTATGCTGTAAACTACAATCAGCTGTTTGTAAGGTAGGAGACGCCATCTCAGTATGTATATGACAACTTCCTCAAATACCGGTTGTTTTTTTCACTATTTTATTGTTGATTTTCTAATTATAGGTTTATGGATTCTGACCACACACTTCTGTTTCATAAGCATTTTCCATTTTTTATTTCTCTTCTTGCCTTATTCATGATTATACCTTTAAATAGCTCATCATGAGCCATTATGAACCCAAATGGAAGTAGCGCAGCGGCCGAGCCTTGAAAAGTGCTATAGTTTTTTTTTTTAAATTTAACTCCATTTTGACCTCTGGCATTACCCTTCTATTTGAAGGATAAATATATAAGATTTAAGAAAATGAAAAACATAAAAAAAATGAAATATTTGGTGGCAGGGATGATTTCTATGCCGAAAAATGAAATTTGGGCTGCAAGTTAAGCGGAAAAATTATTATTTATTTTTTATTTTTTGAGGTTAAAATATTACAATCTTATTTTTATGGTATACCTTTTTGTTATTGAGATAGGTTTTAAACGTTGCATAAAGGGTTCACGTAATACTCGTTGTGGTGACAGTGATAAAAACGGATGCTTTTTTTAGGAAAAAAAGGTGGTGATTTTTGGGCTAAAAAATCAAGGCCCCTTTTATTGTATAAAACAGAACGTCTATAATATAAATGTCAGAGATTGATAGTATTTGCATGGATGATTAAAATTTGTTTTGCTAAAAAATTTTATATGATAGTCTTAAGTTTTAGCTCAAAAACGTGATTTTTTAACCCCAAAAAAACACCCCTGCCCCAAAGTTTTGACCAAACCATCATTTTTTAAAAATATTTATTACTATCTTTCGAATAGAATGGGTTTGCGATTTGTTGTACCGAGGGGAAGGGGTTGTCGACAATTTTGCAGTCCAACAAACCGCTCCACTAAAGGCCAATGATATCAGAAGGTGCGCAAGTTTCGTGCAGTGACATTTTGTTGAAATCCAATATGGCCCCCGCCCACCAATATCAAAATATACTGGACGGGTTTCTTGATGTGATTTCATCAACAACATTACCATCAAATCAATATGTACCGCTTGATACAAAGGGGCATTGTCATTTTGGAAAAAAAATGATGCTGTAGTGGCTTTAAATTGCCATAACCCATCAAGTGGTTGTGATAGAGACGAAATCCTGGGATCTTTACCCAGAAAGAAGAAGAAACTCATATCTGTCATTTCCGGTGTGTTAAGATGCTTCAAATCAAAAATGACGACAATATATTGTGGCTTTTAAGATCTTTAGAACCTACAAATTGTCTTATTCATAATAATCAGCCCACAAAAAGGTTTGTTACAGTAATATTTTGAAAACATATTTCTGGAGTTATGGAAATAGGTGTACGGGTTTTGTATCCATTCGCAAAGCTTGTTTTTTGCTTTACAATACTACTTCATTTTATAACCATGGCCAGTTTAGAGCTGAGAGCCTTTAGAAGGTGTGAGGTGGAAGAGAATGTGCCCGGGTCTCAACACATAATCTACTGTGGTAATCAGCTGACTTATGGACATGAGAAAGAACAGGACAGTTTGGCAGTTATGAACATACAAGCAGCGTGAGAGAAATAAACTTACAATATAGCGATGTGAACTCCCTTATGCTGCTATATAGCCTGACATCTCCTGGTCTTGCTGCTTGCAAGGTGGAGTAAAGTGTGGTCATTGCTGTCCTGGTATGGCGTCCCATTCCACTAATGACTCAGTCGTCGCACTGGTCACCTTTTATGTGGGCAGCCAGTGCAATCTAAAACTGACCCATAAATGTTATATGGTCTGATGTCATAAATGTCTAAGATCAGGGTTAACTGCAGGCCAAGGCGTTCGCTCTACTTTCACAGTTTGAAGGTTTGAAGAAAATCATCAATTATCATTGATCTGTGTGCTGTTGCATTGGGTCCAATATTCTCAGATATGGTAGTGCGATAGGCTTAAGGTCATCATTTCTTATTCCTTATAATATAGATGTTTTTTCTTTAAAAGGCCTTCAAGCCAATCAAACGGTATTGTCATGAAATCTCGCCCTGCCATTGGAAATATCGGCCCTGCCGTCGAACTGTATCAAGCAAAAATCTTAATTCATAGATGAACATAACGCTCTATAATCTAGCTATTATTTACAAAAACGCTGGTGGCATCGTGTAAAGCAGAAAGAAAACAAAGCCTTGCAATGATAATATTAATACACCACTTGATCATAGTCGTGGGATTGCTAAAAATAAATATAATACAGACATTATGGTAAGTTCTAGCTTTTAAAGAAAATCCAAGGCAGCCATATTGGCCACCATCTAAAATTTTTTACATCACTTTATTATAAGAATGGTTATATAAAATGCATTTATAATACATGGACATGATATTGTTATGACGTCTCATGGACGCCTAAGGTCAGAATACCTTTCAAACAAAAAAATGAATGCGCATTGTGCACAAGTGATCTAAATTTTATACACAGATTTTATGATTTGAATTGGTTCAAGCATTTGTTATGTCCAAAACATTACATAGATCAAAAAGTACCACACTTTACACACAATTTAACAGATTGATACCTAGTGTCAAAAAGCAGCGTGCCAGTTCAACGATGATATGTCCTCACAGCGAAGGACTTCAAAAAATGAACAGCATGCAAGTCACGCTTATAAATCCTCAGGATATAGTCCATGGGAATCTTCTCAGTCATGAAGTTAACGTTGTCCAGCAGTTCCAGACAACAAGGTTACATAAGTCCCGTGACGATAATAAATCCTCAGTATATCAGTCCAAGATAATCACCACGATTTTATACTGTCCACAATTTGGAATTCCTATTTTTGTATTCCGAGCACTTCGGCTTCAAAGACGACCCGTAGAATACTTACAGCACTCTGCTCACACGGAATTAAAACACTATAATCAAATCCTGGCCCTGTGTGGAGCAGGAATCTACCATTATTGTAGATTTTAAAACAAGTTATAACCATACGGTATAGCTGATTGCAAATGCTGACATCGAGACTTTCTAGCTCAAATCTCAATATCAACTGACTTACCAAAGATCCAGTACTAAAAATAGAATTCAACAGGCATCATGCATAAACATACCTGCAATCACATCACTTTCCATATATAACTCCGGGGGAAATTCCTGATTCTACAATGTTTGATCTCAAAACATAAACCAGTTGGATTTGAGTTTCTAAGTTTACATCTTGGGGACGTCCCCACTTCCACGATTGTGAAAATAATCAGGTGCACTTAGCAAAAAACAAACTAGGGGTATTCCCCTTTCTTTCCTAGTAAACAAAGTACTGTCCGTGTGAGAAATATTTTCTCAATAAAAATTGAGAAAATAATTTTTAAAAGTTTTTAATCAGAAAAAAAATGAGGCCAGATAACATCCTCCCCCTTAAAAAGAAATTGAATGAAATGAAAATTTTCCAAAAATCTGGCTTTATACCTTTTTGTGTTAATTTACATAATTTACACAGTGCAAATTTTACACTTTTTTATTATATAATGGGTTCTGCTGCTGCCTTCAGTCTAATTACATAAAAGTTGAAATACTAAATTTCTGAACAAAATTAGGCAGCTCTGGACAGGCATCTGCCAAGACATTATCTTTTACCTTTGAATATGTCCGTATGTCCAGAGATGGTAGTTATGTGAGTTAAACTCCACAGACAAGTCTCCTGATTTATGTTTTTCATCTTGTGGATGAAGTCAACGGATTGTGCTCCGTGTACACTAGAACGGGGTGCACTGTTGTACTCAAATACACTTCAAAAAATTTTGCAATGACCATAGCAAGCAAAGAACATTCTTTCTTCAATTGTTGAGTAGTTTCTGAGTTTGTTCAAACTTCTTTGAGAGAAAACATACATACAGGATGTCTATCTAAATCATTTTCATCTGCTTGCATGAGATCTCCACCAAAGCCTAGATCACTGGCATCAACTGCCAACTTGAATTGTTTCTGAAAGTCTGGCGCAATCAAAACTGGCGAATTCATCAAAAATAGATTTTGATTTTCTCAAACGCTTTTGGCATTGCTCTGAACCGAAAATTTGCGTTTTTCTTAAGAAGAGGTTGGTCAGTGGACACGCAATCTCTGAGAAAATGGGACAGTATTTTCTGTAATTACCCGACCATACCTAAGAATCTCATAGATATCTCTTGCTTTGTGGTGTGGGAATTTCTCAGTGCTTTCACTTTTTGCAGTGCTTGGCCTAATTTGCCCTTTTCCTCAAACATGCCCTAAGATGTGACATTTGCATGGCAAAATTAACTTTCCCAGATACAGTCAAACCTGCCTGAGATAATTTATCAAACATGAGGGAGCTTGCTTCATGGGTCTTCTTCCCAGTTTCACGTATCACAAGGAGATCATCGACATAGGTTTCATAATTTTCTAGTCTGCAAAACTACTCGCTTACTAGTCTTTGAATGTCGCGCCGCAGAAATTTTTGAGACCAAATGCCCAGTCTTTTGTATTGCGGAAAGACCATCGGCCGTACAAAAGGCTGAACGAAAATTTCTTGTGGCACGGTCAGTGAGGGGTACTTGCCAATACCCCTTCACAAATCAAATTTGCTAACAAATTTGGCATTACGACTCTATCTATGCAATCATTAATCCGTTGGGCTGCGGATATGAGTCGTTTTGGAACAGAGGTTGACTTCGAAAATCTGTGACAAAAACAAATGAACCATCAGGTGGGAAACCCAGAATTACATGGGGAACACTCCAGTTTCACTATGCTTTGCTCTAATATTCCATTGTCTAACATGTTATTCACCTCATTCATGATATGTTGCAATTGATTGGATTCACCCTATAAGGATGTTGCTTACAGGATCGGAGTCACTAAGTCAATGTCATGGGTATGCATGTGTTCTAACTGGGTAATCAGGAAATATGTTTTCCCACTTCATGAATTAACTCTTTAATTCACCTTGTTGACTTTTGTGGGGAGGTGACCTTAATTCTTGTTCTAAATTGGCAAGTATGTCAGAATTTTGACAATTTGACAACCATACTCATTTTCTGTGTTTACAGTTGCCTGTTTTGTTCAAATTCTAACTCTGGATGTCACATTTGTACACACTCACTCTAGATGACATTACACATGCAGGCTGTAGTATCATCTCTTTCAATTATACTCTTTGAGCATATTGATGTGACATAACTGTCGAAGTTACGTCTACCTGGTGTTTTGATCACCTAGTCAAGGTCTCCCACTTTGCCGCTCAATCTCATATGACCCAAATTACTTGGCTTGCAAAAGATGCCCTTGTTATTGGAAAAAGTGCAAAAACTTTATCACCTGGTCTGAACACTCTGTTTCTGGCTTCTTTGTCATACCATGTTTTCATTTTACCTGACTCTGTTTGAGATTTTGCTTGGCAATTTCAGTGGCTCTTGGGAGCCTGTGTCGGAATTGAGACACATAGTATAAAAATCACATCAGGATTTTCACACAAACCACTTTTCTTTCATAGTTTCAATGGTCCCCTAACTTTGACAGCGACCAAACACCAAACTCAAATGGACTAAAATCCTAATAAACTCTGTACCAGCCTACACTGGTTAGCAAATAACAGGAGATGAACTCCCTATCCAATCCCTCCAAATTCAAAACAATAGGTTTTATAATTGTTTCAATGTTTGGTGGTTACCTTTTAGGGCCCCCTGCGGATTCTGGGTGGTATGCTGAAGAACTGTACTGGGAACTTCCCCACGGTCCATTGACTTGTTGGAAAATTCCACCTGACATGAAATTGATCCTTGAATCAGACTGGAATTGATTTTGGAAGGCCCACTAGAGTGAAAAACTTGTTGTTAGAGCTTTCACTATACTATGTGCCCTCATATTTCTCAAGGGTATAGCCTCAGGGAATTGTGTGGAAGCGCACATGATGGTCAGTAAATACTGATTTTCCTGACTTGGTCTTGGAAGGGGCATGCCTATCAATCCCTATGGGATACCTTTGGCACTACAATTTGATGCACAACCTTCTATTCTTCATCTACAAGTGGCATCAGGTGGCCGCCATTTTTTCATGAGGACACCATTTTGCTTATTCGGAAAACAGGAATTTGCTCGGCTTACTGTTGCAACAATGCCCTCTCACCTAATTCCTAAGTGCTGGGTCACTGTGATGCTCATTTACCAGCTTGTCATGGCTAAAGGGTCTCCTTACAGTCCCTAACTCTATCATGCTCAGCTGGCTGGATTTTCATTGTTACCAGATGTCACTTTGTTTGTGCCAGGATGGATTTCACTACTTGGGAATCGAGTCTCCCTGAAGAGGGAAGATGACCGCCAAATGCCTTAACTTTGAGAGAAAAGTATCTCTAAATTTGGGACCAAGTCATACTCAACGCTCTTCCTATAAGTATTGACTTCACACCTGTCAATTTTTCCTGTGATGCTTTTCTGGTCATTGACCTAGTACTGCACCATGCGGGGAAAATGTCTATTTCCTCATAAATTTATACAATGTCCAGGGCACCTGGGAAACTATGGGATCTGGGAGTACGTACTTTCCCCCCTGCCAAATCATGTCCTAACAAACATGGTCCCTTTTACTGGGAGTCTTGTCTCTAACACCAATTGTGACAGATCCAGAGAAACCACGTCTGATTTCAAATTAATTTGTGTAGAGGGACACTTATACACCCATACCTATCCCCTGAAATTCAAGAACTGTTCCTGTGGAACTCTCACTATCAAATGGAAGTGCATCTTCCAATATAATAGACTGGGAGCAGCACGTGTTCCGCATGCTTCTAAGGGGTTTTGGATCTAAACATCAAGGAAAGGACACAAATCCCTCCAAACAAAAGGCTTAACGTCATCCTTACTGTTTCTGTGTCAATTCCCTTTTGTGGGATTCTTGTTTCTGAACAGAAGAATGAACTTTTGACTCAAAGTAACTGCACAACCTATGGTTTTGACTCACTTTGGCGTTTCTCCATTTTGGGCGGATGCCAGTATCTCCAACACCTGACTTGTATGTCCTGCCTTTCTTACAGTGATAGCATGTGAACTGTGATTTGGATTAGCACCATGCTTTTGATTAGCACCAGTACTTTCTTTACTCCCCTTTCATGCGGAACTGATGGGATTTCCCCTCTGAGTGTACAATGAACGCTCGCTTGTTAGACTCAACTTATTGTTGTACTTGTTGTACCGAGTAAATTCTTGGCTAGTAAATTCTTGGCTAAACCTACTAGTATGACTTAATTGGTGTCAATGAATAATCATCGGCATTTACGGTGCTTCACGCAAACTGTCAATTTTGTTTTATCCAGATGTGTTTTGATATATGGAGGTAGACACTGTTTGAACTCTTCAACTAACCATCAACTCCCTAAGTGACAAAAATTTTTGCCCGATTCTTTTGAGAGAAGCCAGCGAACAAACATTTGTTCCTTCCGCGGGCAAATTCAAAATGGGTCTGGTCATCCTTTTCTGACACGACCTGATTTGTGCTTCTATATGCCGCTGGCACCAATTCATATGCTTTGAGCAATGCCTGCTTAAACTTCATCATAATCACTAATCTGTCTATGGACATGGCCGAATATATTCTGTGCTTGACCAATGAACACTGACTGAAGTAACAAGGTCCAAGATTCCTGGGCTAGGGCTCTTCTACGTTATGGATGTGTTGGACTGCTCTGTGTCTTTATTTTCCAATTCAGCCGGCTTCACTTCGTCCATGTGGGCCGCTTATCGAGGGTTTTGATTTTTATTTTTTTTTTTTTTTTCTTTTTGTGTGTTTGTGTATGTGTCTACAGAATCAGAGTCGTGTGGATTAAATAAGGAAGGTCCTCTGAATGGTTGTTTGGTTGTCATTTGGTTTGCATCTAGCATTCTGTGTAACTTTGAACGATTTAATAAGGCTAAATCTCTAATGAAAGTGAACTATTAATTCTTTGAAAAACACCAAAAAGTAGTGCTGTGTGTATAAAAGACAGTGTTCACATTTTATGGACAATGTAGCCAATCAATACCTATATCAATAACTCAATTTTGAGTATGCTACAAAATCATGTTTCTCGCAATCTTACACATGTAACCAATGTAAAATTTGGCTTTTAATTAAGAGCATACCAAACAAAAGATCCATGCGTACTAAAGGTTTTTTACAAAATGTCTTTGTCCCGAGTGTTAACATTTTTGGGACAATAGGCAAGCGGGACGAGAGGTTGAAAATCACAAAAGCGGCAATGGTCCCACAACATCAACATTTTGTGAGAAATTAATACATAACATCCTAGCGCATATACCTGTAAAATCTGCAATAATTTGCATATGTAGAAATATGATTTTTTTTAACCCAATTTGCATGCAATTTGCATAAAAGTGTGTTCCAGAGGTAGTTGGGCATTTTCTTCTGGTATATTAAATACAGAAAAGCTACGGACATGTGGTTTTTTGCATAATATTAGTAATATATCACTCTGTCAACATAAAGTAGAAGTTTTCCAAAGTTTAGTTACTAACGGTTGTTAAATTTGTATTTTTCATGCAAAAAATACGTTTTTAAGCAGTTTCGTCGAGTTTCGGTTAATTTTCTGCTTACCATAAATAACCTTTGCATTTTCTGTTAAGTTTAAACAAAAAACACGTTTATGAACAGTCTACACTGCAAATTTGAGCACCAAAAATAACACGGTTTTCATGTAATTCAAGAAATTCTACGTGCCCTGTTTCTCTCATTTTGTGTAGTAAAATACCAGCCAGGGCTGCTGCCTGTTCTAAGTCGTGCACCGTATTATTTCTGTCACGCCCTGTTACATAACAGGAGAGCTAGAGGACAATTCAAGCCATTATCAGAATACCCACAAATGGTCTTCATTGTCGCAAGCATGTTTCTATGATAAAGAACTTAAATCTCTTTATTTAAGTTAGGTCTTTCCCAAATTTTAACCATCGTCAATATGAATTAGTAAATTAGTGAATGATTGCGAAACGTTCTTAAATATTTTTAAATAAATCATTGCATCCACGCAATCTTTAATTAAAACATGATAAAAAGAAAATTATAAAATAGAAACGGTAATTACGGATTTCCAAAGGAGACACCGGATATGCAAATTTACACTTTGAAAAGGCTGTATGACAAAATAAATTCTTAAAAAACGTAGGCCTATCTCTAAGTTTCTAACATTGAAATTTATTCCAATTGGATTCTATCAGTTTAGATTAAAAATTGAAATCAAAACGCATTGAAATATAAATGTACTAGATTAAAAATTTTAATCTAAATTCGGATTTTTCCTCCATTTTAGTCTAAGAAATTTAGAGATTTTAAAGGAGGTATCGCGGTATTTTGATACCTCCTTTGTTTGTCAATATACTATGTAGCAAGACCGTGTTAGAAATTCTATGAGTTTTATGATTTTTCGACCAGTAGGTTGTTAAACCAATCTAGATTGCTATAATTTTTGTACCGATCCAGACAAGACAAGGCAAACCCGGTGTGGCAGGAGATATAGTCCTCCGGGCTCACAGTCCGGGAACAATGGTGAACAATAGGGCAATCGATTCAGTTGACTCTTTACGCAACATTAGTTTCACGCTTTATTCCGTTGTCGTCTATGGAGCCCCGGACTATGAGTCCCACCGGACTATATCTGCTTTCACACCGGCTCGCCCTTTCTACAAGACAATTAAAACAATGAAGAAGAAGAAGAAAATGAATGAAAAGAAATCAATAGCTGTGTTTGCACAAATAAGACAAAAAAATAACGGTAGTTAGTATTCTTGGTTGACGGATAATAGTCCAATCTACGGTATGACCTGGACAAAACTGCTACAGAAGGTTTTCTTGCTGTAACTTGTTGTATAAACCCTTCCGAACAACATATCAAAAAGGTACAAAAGAGGAAGCATGGCAAGACATGCTAATTTGCATAAAACTTATGTGCCATTTTTGCCTATATTTTGGTTATTATACAATAAATTAGAAGGGGACGACCCGATTTAAGTAAATAAAGTTTTCATCTTGATAGAATGGTCTTCACCTTTAAACCCCATCTGTAGAGTTTTGCGCTGATATTTCAACCCGTTTTCATGTGAGAGCTAAAAATATGATTTTCTTAGCCCTATATGTGTACAATTAATATCGGTCGACCAAAATGGGGTACATTTTCGCTCATAACTTCCAAACCAAATATCCTTTAGCCCTAAGATTTCACAGGGTAAATGAGAAAAATAGTAGCTTTTTCAAATACCAAAATGTTGACCACTTCCGGTAAAATCTTGGAGTATGGGAACGATGCTATTAGCGATCAGGCCACGGCCCTTTAACTCTTGAGTCTTTCTCGCTGTCCAACATAGGACCCGAGGAACTTGAGGTCTAACCTTTTTGAGTTGGGTACCGTGTGTATTGCAGATAGGTTGATGATTCTCTTCCTCATTGACGGCCATGTATTCCATTCCGTCTCTTTGGTATTTAGATGTAAGCCGACTTATCTGCAGCATTCTCAAATGATGCTTTGTAGTAGATCTTGTGCAGCACATATCACATCCCCTGTTAGAGCTGCGTAGTCAAGGTCTGTGAGATGCTGACTTTGGTGACGTCTAGAATGCTTGGCCGCCTTTTTATGCTGCTGCCCTACCTATTACCAAATTATTACCAAATGACCCCCTTTTTAAAATGTTCACATACTTAATGACCCCCATTTTCTTCTTTCCTGCTATCC
Organism: Ophioderma brevispina; assembly: GCA_023653785.1. Taxonomy (NCBI): domain Eukaryota; kingdom Metazoa; phylum Echinodermata; class Ophiuroidea; order Amphilepidida; family Ophiodermatidae; genus Ophioderma; species Ophioderma brevispina. The sequence goes on from JAMKCH010014724.1 coordinate 33,095, forward strand.
ACTTTTATCACAGGTTTGCATAAAATTATCCACTTTTTTAAAGAATTTGAACACCAAATTCAAACTTTTCGCAGCCTACGTGCACATTTAACAAATTTATAATTTCATGGCAGCAATTTTTTATTCCATGGCAGTTTGAACTCTGGAAAAGAGACATTTCCTATTTTAATTCCAAGTTTTAACATCATTGGCCCCCTTATAGTTTCATACCCCGTATTTTTGGATACATTTTATCTGAAAGGACCTGGGAAAGGACCCTATTTTTCACCTGGCCGAGTCACATGTATACCCATCACTTTGTATAGGGAGGGCCCCCGACACTAGCAGAAAAATATTTCTGGCAACAGGGTTTGCTAATTTTTATTTTTAAAATCACACTCCCGTTGGTGCCTAAGGGGGGGGGGTTCCTCATCTCATTAACGGGCGAGAAATTTTAGATTTTTTTTTTATGGAAAGAAGCGCATCGATAAGTTACACAATTACAAAAAATTAGAGTTCAAAAATATTTTTCACGAGTGAGAAATCGCCGAAAAACAAATCTTGGGTAATATGGAACCCCCCCTAGTGTTAATAGATTTAACTATCGTGTTTTTATAAAGTGATAATTTGAAGCAATACATGCACGTACATTGTTTCAGAACACATACGAACACATTAGATCGGAAGCCAGGATTTTTTTCAGGGGATGGAAGTTGAGCAAGAGTGGATTTTTTTTTTTTTGCAAAATGTGAATCTTTTTGTGGTGGTGGGGTGGAAGATTGGGCCAAAGTGGACTTTTGCCAATAAACAACGGCCTTATTTTTACCAAAATCTTATTGAAATCGGTATTTACTTGCTCAATACGATCGCAAACAGCATGTTATTACACTTTTGGGATATGTGGGGGAGGTTCGGACCCCTCTATTGCCGCTCCCCCAAAGATCCCGCTTTGAATCTTATTCATTAGCCTCATCTGCCTTGCAAAATGATATAGCGAACAAACCAGTTGGTTGACGAATTCATTTAAACGAACTTCTTTTCGTTTGTCCGGCTTCCCCTCCCCCTACCAGAAACATAAACCTGAAATACACAAATTTTGGTGTATATGTGATTTTGCTTCACAGCCGAAACCCCTCAATTGTTCAGGGTCAACAATGCGGACCGATCAATAAGGGAACCCACTACCTGGTTGTTACGCCTCGCAGATCGGTGAAAATGCATATTTTTGGGTTTCATGCACTAGCTCCGAGAAACGAAGCATTTTCTCGGCCGAAATTCAACCAAAACACTTTAAAATGCTCACCGTTCTTAAAAAATGTTATAGGATACATATTATCAAGAAGAATGTACAATATAATGTATGTATAAAAGTTTATAAGTAAAAATAGCATCTAAAATCACAAATATATGTAAAAATCTGAAAATATCGATCTGTTAAATACTTATATCAAAGAGATTATGTCAGTTTTCTTACTATTATAGTTTGGTAGATTCATTGGCTAAATTATTAAAAAGAAACGAAATCGATAGCTCTTTAATTGATAAAGTTATAGCTGTTTTTCTGTAAAATACGTGCATACCTAATTTCGTATGCCTATTGTATGCAAATTAGCCTATATCTATTGTTCTACATAAGCAAATTATTGCAGATTTCACTTCCAATAACTTCAAACACTATATTTTCGATATAACACAAAAGTTTGATGTTGTGGGCATATTGCCGCTTTTTTGTTAAATAAGCCTCTTTTCAGGTCCGTCCCGCTTGCCTACAACCTGTATCTGATATATCTGAACGTTTGTCTAATCAGAGAGTGTAAAACGAATATTGGTTTAGTTTTATAGTAATTAATATTCCTTAAATCTATAAATGCCATTTTTTGCCACTTTTCAAAGATCACGAGGCAGACCCCTGCCTTGTGTTTACGGGGAAGTGCTCCTAGATCTAACAACACAAACACCGCTACCTAATTTTTTTGCGGTGATTGTCAGGTTGCTGGTCATTTTCCTCGAGAGACGTAAAAGAGTACCCCTACTACTAAGAAACGATCTTATTTTTGAAAATGTTGGTCATCTTCTGTCCTTGTACCATCTTTCCGCATTAATTTGCACATGTATAATATCAAAGCATTTACGTCAAAATTGGGCATCTGACATCAGTATTACATGTGATGATTTTCGAGCAGAAAGTTTGTACTTGCACCCTAAATAGAAAGAGACTTAGTCATGCAGAGAAAATATGTATAGATGCATAAGGTAGATGTCGAAATTAAAAGTTGTTAAATTAAAAAAAATAAATTTCGGTAAAATTCCGGCCCAGATACGCAAAAAAAAAAAAAATGGAGGGCTTTAAAATTAATATTATTTTAGTCATTTTCTTTTTATGAAGTTTCACGATGTATGTACAATGATATACATTTGTGATTACAAAAGTCTTAATTTAAAGATAATACAAATTGAATAATTGAACATTCCCCTTCGTCCAAATTCAAGGGGCATTCAAAAGAACCAATGACCCAAGTCCATTAGCCTACTGCCATTTTGACACAATAAAACAAATTTGATTCTTACTTCTCTTACTCTGGTTACGCTATGTAGTTAGGGCAATATAGTATGATCAAAACAGCATTCAGTTGCCAAATTGCCATGGAAATGGCAAAAGAAACGGACATGCATGGAACGCTCTCAGAAATACTTTTTCTTTATCAGCCTAGTTATTTTTGAAGAAGACAAGAAGGTCGAATCCGGGTCATTACTACTTTGTTGCTATCGTGAATGAAAATTGAAGTCGTTCGAGTCATATATCTATATATATATATATATTATATATATATATATATATATATATATATATATATATATATATTATAGTCGTTTACTCTCGTTTTAGTTTGTAATAATGTTCTCAATCAGCGTTCATCAAAATGATCCAGTAAATGTACAGAATGTCGTTTCCCATTTTAGTTCCTTAGTATAGATATATGATATATACTATATTATATATATATCTATATATATATATATATATATATATATATATATATATCTATATATATAGATATATATATATATTATATGAAGAGCTGAAGGCAAAGGGCTTACACTCCATTTTGCACTTTGAGGGAAAAAGATGGAAAAACTGATGGGCTGTCAGTAAGAGGTATAATGATTGCTATTCAGTTTATTTTTTGAACCAGTGTAGGGATAATAAAAAAGGTAGGTCGTTCAAATGTCACCTTTATTTTCTGAATTATTAATTAACTTTAATTGAACAAAGTGGATTTTGTAGCACTTTTGCAAAACAACTATTGACCCCCTTTTCTAAAAAACACCTTTGCCTGATTCTTAAAATTGATTCAATCTTTTTTCACTACATATCACCTGACTAATGTTTTTAAACTAAAATAAAAATAATTGATTATCTCATATATTTTTAATTGAACATTATTTTTATTTAAATTGTCAAAAATGGCATGTTCTGTCATTTAAAGTTTTCCGAAACCAAAACTTATTAATTAAAATTCAGTTTTTTTTTTAATTTTGTATTTTTACTTAAAAATAGTTTATTCGGATTTTAAAGTTTGAAAGAACAATTAAAGTACCATTAAAACATCACAAAAGGAAAACAAATATGTTTCTGAGATTTTAGCCTTTTTAAAGTCAACATTTCCGGAAATTCCCGAAGATTCCGAAATGGAAAAAAAATTCAGACGATACTCAGGAAGGGAAGGCGGTTATGTCACACAAAGCACCAAAATGTTGTTTTTCTTGCGATTATCACGTAATACTAATAACTCAATTTCGGCAAAAATGGACAATACGTAAGCCCATATATATAGTATAATATATCATATATATATTATATATATATATATATACACACATACACCACAACACACACACCCCCCACAAACACCCACACACACATATATATATATAATAATATATATATATATATATATATATTTATATTTCTATATATATATATATATATAATATATATATCTCTTTACTCTCGTTTAGTGTATATGTCTTCAATCAGCGTGCACAAATATGATCCAGTAAATGTACAGAAATATCTGTCAAATAATATTCTTTACAAAAATAATAAAAAGTATTATATATTATATATTATATATATAATTATATATAATATTTATTATATATTATTATATATATTATCTATATATATTATTATAATATATATATAGAAGGTGATATGCAAAAGGGCTTACATCACTTTTGCATTTCGAGAAAGATGAAAAACTGATAGGGTGTCAGTAAGATGGATAATGATGAATATTCAAGTGTTTTTTTTTTAGAACCAGTGTAAGGATATAAAAAAGGTAAGGTCGTTCAAATGTCACCTTATTTTTCTTAATTTTAATTAACTTTACTTGAAAAGTGGATGTAAGCCCTTTTGCAAAACAACTATTTGACCCTTTCTAAAAAACACCTTGCGATTAAAATGATTCAATCTTTTTCACTACATATTCACCTTGACTAATGTTTTAATAAAAATAAATAATGAAGCTCATATATTTTTAATTATGAAATTTATTTAAATTGGTCAATGGCATGTTCTGGTCATTTAGTTTTTCGAAACAACAACTGTTTTATTAATTAAAATTAGTTTATTTTTTTTATTTTTTTTATTCCTAATTACTGGCATTTGTTTAGTACAGAACATTAAAGGCTACCATAAAAACATCAAAAAGGAAAACAAAAATATGTTTTGAGATTTTATAGCCTTTTTAAGTCAAAATTTCCGAAAATTCCCGAAGATTTCGAAAGTGAAAAATTACGATATCTCAGTAAGGGAAGGCGGTATGTCAACAGCACCAAAATGTGGTTTTTATTGGCATTATAACGTAATACTAATAACTCCAATTTCGGTAAATGGAAGTAAGCCCATATATATTATATATATTATCTATTTATATATATATATTATTATTATATATATACACACTAAACACAACACACCCCCCCCCACACACACACACCCACCACATATAATATATATATATATATATATAGATATATATATATATTATAGTTATATATATATATATATCTTAGATATATATTTGCTAATATAGTCGTTAGGGGGAAGGTGTTAGATTCATAGGTTTAATGCGTTGGACTACGGGCTGTTATAACAAAATCTCTAGAGCAGCCGTATGAAAAAATCTCAAAATTTGAATAAATTGAATAAATTTACATAAATTTCATAAATTATAATACACTTCTATTGTTATTATAACGGATAAATGCATACAAAGGAAGGCGTTAGGGGGAAGGTTATATTTCCCCTAACGCCGTAATAGTGAATATCAAAAGATCACTCACACTAAGGCATAGGATAGCGATATATATTTTTATATATATATATATGTGTGGGTGTGTACTTGCTCTGTATGATAAAGGGTTTTACCCGAAACGGTGTCAAATTAAAAACTTTTTAGCACTCTGCTTTCATATTCTGCCATGTTGACTTTTTCTTACTACTATAGTCTGATTTTTTATTCCTGTCAGTGAACGCATATTGGTCGATGGTAAGAATTCATTTGGAGGGGCATGTGTTTAGATTAAACTAAAAAACCGTAATGCCTCAATTTTGCTCAAACTGAGTGTGATGATTAAACCATTTTACATGACCTTTTTGTATCAAATACGTAAAGGCTTCATAAAAGAATCACTTGAATAGATTGTCTTACAGTAGGAGACACGCTATCGATTCCTTTGTTTGGAGACAATCAAAGAACGCGGATAAAGTGTCATGAATATCTTGGCCGGGTGAACCTCTTTAAGGTTGAGGGGGATTAGGCCACGTAAATATGGTAGGTCGTTGAGTGGCTAAACTCTTAATAGTACTACTGTCCACATTCAATTAGCTTAGACCTCGGTTTTAATTATTATTAGAAGAAGGTAGAGGTGTAGGGAAAAATAGTGAAAGGAAAAAGATTGTATTCACAGAAACCAGTACCCGCCAACAGGATTTTTAAATTTCCAAAACATATGGAATTTTACCTAAAAATCTATGAAATTTGAACCCTTTTCCCCCAAAGTTGGAAAATGGATCTGTCATGTCTGGTTTACCAAAATGGACGCGTGTGAAGTGGTCTTGGTATTATACATACAGAGGTAGGAAGCGCTATCGATGTAGCGGGTACACACTATCAATATCGGAGACCCAGAAAATCTTGGTCGGTCAGTGACCTGCTTCATATGTGTCTATCTCTTAAAAAGGACATAATACAAAGAATTATTTGTATTTGTATTTTTTGAACGTTTTAAGCGACATATTTTTTGTATAGAAGAGGTTCCATGTGAAATCACGCCGGCGTAAGAACAAAAGCGCGTCCGGGACGTAGTGTGGGAGCACCTGAGGGTTGTGTTTCTTTTTAAAATTCGCGCTCAACAGTATAAATAGCCATTGAAATAGTGCTTGTGGTAGCTGTATGTGATTGTCCTTCGCCACCATCGATAGTGCCAGTATACAAGGTGATCGTTTGAAAAACATTGATGTCACTCATCTATAAACACACCATGAATAAAACAACGTTGATCAGGGTGGTAATGATTACTACATCAAAATACCGGAATAAATAGAGCCATTTTTATACAACAGCATTGTTGATGATACGATCAATGTTTTCTACTGTCAAGAGGATGCCACCGTTTTTACACCCTACCTTATAAATGGAAAAACATTCCTGAAAAGGTATGCTCATTACGAATATTCGAGTGTCATCTTTGTTCCAATTCCTTGCCGATTGATGGCCAAAAATCGCAGAAATTGAATAGAATTGGGTGTGAAGAAATATTTTTCCGCACGCACCTTCAATAATCTTGGTGGGTAATTAGATGAATACCAACTTTTCTATCACGATTTTCTCCCGGACACTAATCCTTCTCAATATAACTTAAAAACCGAGGGGCTAAGCTAATGGAATGGACAGTAAACAAGTATTTGACTTAATATGCATGCATTATGTCTGGAAAAGGAATAAATGTCAGATTTCAAGTTTGGTGTTTGGAATTTATTAAGTGCATTTGCCTTGCATTTTCGTTGTGAGCAATGGGCAGTTTTTAATTATGTTGAGGGGTGCTTCAGCAATGTAGAGTAATTTTTCATAATGATGGTGCGGATGGCCTGTATTGATCGGATGATACTTGAGCTATGGGAATGGAATCAGCGGTCCTCTACATGGGAACAGCACACTCAACCAAAACACATTTTCAGCCATTTCCCATCACCTCCTGGCGTCGTGAACAGTAACATATCCAATTATATCATTCTTCGATACCGATCCACATATTGACTCACCTGGCATGTCCCCCGTAACAGACCACGGTGCAAGACTTGTCAGTACGTGCTAAACACTCCTGACGTCACAGGATCTAACGGAAGACCGGACCACCAATCACATCGGATTACATGTACCAGTAAGAATGTGTGTACGCAATCGTCTGCCAGGAAGTGTGGTCAGCTTTATATCGGTGAAACATGAAACCCCAATTTCTGTGCGCTTTTCAGATCACATCCGCTCATACAGCAATTTATGTCAAATCCAATACCCGGGTGCTGTCCACTTTAATCCAATCTAATCATCCATCAAACATGTTCCGTCACAGCTTTCGTTCCACTGCTGGCAACCGATCTTCTCCGACACATTTGCCTGAACCACGTTCATTGCCATGTTAAACACTATCAAACCCTCTGGCTATGAAACGCAAATTGACCTTCGTCAAGTGCATGTTGGATTTTATGACTCTTACAAATTTTGTTTTAAGTCACACCAACGTTCATCTTCCCATATTGACACATATGGATGTATATGGTATTGAGTATTAACTTTGGTAGCCTCGTTAAGAGGTAGTTTAAGGAACTTGACAAAGACATATATAGATATATTTTAAGCTGAGATAGATATATATAGATGAGATAGATAGATAGATGGAATAGCTGATATAGATATATCTAGTATATATATATATTATTTATATATATATATCTAGAATAGAATATATTATATTGATCTATTTAGATATATTATTACACAGGCGAGGTGGCCGAAGCGGTCTAGGCGTGAACCGTCGGCCGCAGTATAAGGATCGATTGCGCGGCCCTGGTTCAGCCCCGCAAGAGTCGGGTTCTGGTCCAACTCCACATAGTTCCTATAAGGTCGGAAAATTGCATAACTTGCACCGGGACGTGTTGATTATGAATTTCTCTCGCTCCCACCCATTGCTTAAAATGGCAGGTGTATATATCTTGGGGGCCCGGCGCTCTCATGTGTGTCGGAGGAGTCATGTAAAGCTGTTGGTCCGGGTATCAGGGGAGTCATTCCTGAACACGTAAAAAGTGGCAGACCTCATTGAAAAAAAAGTAGGGGACATCCCGGTGTAGAAGAACCATTGTCCGTTCGTACTCACTAGTCCGGGACAATGGTGAACAATAGGGCAATCGATTCAGTTGACTCTTACGCAACATAGGTTTCACCGCTGTCTTCCGTTATCGCTATGGAGCCCGGACTATGGCTCCCACCGGACTATAGCTGATTTCACCAACGGGTCTGTTACCTGCACTATCACTCTAGTAAGCAATGGTCCCTTCAACCCGCACTAGGCCAGCGTGGGAAGGGTAGTCCGAAATCCAGCATGGAAATATGTGAGGCTTTCGCAAAAGTGGCAGATTAAAAGAGTTGAGGCTGATGAGAATATACATAATAATATGAGAGAGAGAGGGGGGGGGAGATAGAGAGGGAATCAGGGGGCGCTATGCGGTAAGTTAAAGTTAAGCATAAGAAATCGGTTATGTCGTACCCTTTAGCTCCTATTACTCTAACCGCATTAGAGCATCCTTGACTCGTTAAATACCACTGTTACGGCGCCACCTAGCCGATTCTTAGCTACATGACCTCAAAAGTTGTTTCTCAGCCGTGGGGACTCGTGGTGTAATGGTGATCACACTTGCTATGTACGCATTAGTTTCCATCATTGCATTAAATGGGGCTTGACTTCTTGTTTCCCCACGTACTTTGTTTAAAGCCAAAGATTAGCACATTTTTTAAAGGAGCGCCCCAATTTTAAAAAAAGTTTGGAGATTTTTACACGGTGCATTGGTAACTGGCAACTGAGTAAACTATACCTGTGAATGCGTTAAGCTCGAAATGTATATGTGTCACAAAGGAATTTTGTACTAGACATAATTAGTATCGGATCCCCTTAATAATTCAACGGGATGCTGGAAAC
>JAMKCH010014725.1:0-25450 GCA_023653785.1 Ophioderma brevispina
TGCTATATCTCTGAAACGGTACCGTCGGATAGGCAAATTTCCCTTCGCTACATGAGACTACTATGCCATAGGTGAAGGGATGGGGTGTTGGGGGAGGGGTGGGGAGAGTGGAATCATGCGGTTAGTATGCAAATGCGCTAATTCAATATGCATAATTGCTGTTCTCTGAAACGGTATCGTCGGATAGGCACAATTACTTCGGCTACAGAGACACTATGCCATAGGTTGGTGTTGGGAGGGGGTGGGGTATTGTAGTTGCCAATTATCGGCCTGTTAGTGACGCGACTTCGGTGGGGAACCTATTTTACCCTCGCGTAAATACGAGTTTCGCCTTGTTTTAGGTTGTGGCTGCTGGCCAATTAGCTCACTGCCTATTAGCACATAGATTGTGGAGATCCCCATACCAGCGCCCCATATTTCGCTTGGGTCGGACAATGATTGGACGAAGTATCTTGCTATTGACACAACATGGTTTTTTTTTTCTTCAGCGGGGCTCGAAGCTCAACGATTTACTTACCCCTCATTTGGTCATAAATGTCATAAAAATGCTCCTATGACTTTCGAAGTCATAATGTATCCCTTTACCCTAGACACCCTTTAGGCATTTTCTAAACTTTCATTGTTTGTCGCACAGGGAAGGCTGAAGCATTGCAACAGCAGGTGATGCCCATAGGTAATGCTGGCCAGAACCTGCCCTTTATTTCTAGACATTCCTATTTCTAGGCTGAAACAATACCTGATTTCATCTGGTCTGCCAAAAAATTTTGCTGGCTGCGTGTCACAACAGGCCATCTTACCGCTAAAATTCTTGGTGGGCGAGGTCCAGATATATTAACCACATTTCAGCGTATTACAACAAAAAACAGTGAATTAAACACATCCAATGTGTGGTTTATTTCATAAGGCAATTTTTTAGGTAGAGTAACACTTAATAACTCCACATGTAGCAACCCTCAATCCAGTTAAAACTTAACTGTGACTCCTCACTTTTTAAACTAATTGCAGAGTAAAACTTTAACACACCGAGGAACTGACAATGAGTCAAGCAGAGAGAGACCTCAAGCACATAATTAGCACAAACGCCACAGTAGACAAAGGCAAAATCATCAGAAGAAGCCCGAAAACTCAATAAATCAACCGCAATCTCCACCCTAATGAAACAAGCCATTGATCCGACACGAAGTACGGATGCTCCTAAGGGGAGTTCTGGAACAGGGAGTGCTGAGGCATCACCTGAGCAAGAGAAAAGGGTAGCCCCAAGGGTGAAGAAGATTCGTGTTACCACTTCTGATGGAAGACAGGTGAGTCACATGACTAATGATTATGAAGCAAACGTTATGGGTCGAAAGGTCAATCTGGGGTCATTAAGAGGCACTTCCGGTCTTAATGTGAAAATCTTCAAAGATCCTTATCTGCTATATACAACGTTGCATGGCCACATGAGTCATACATATGAAGCAGCTTAAGACCCCCACAAACCTTCGTGCTCAGCTTGGGGGTCAAAGGTCATTTTATCCACACGGCTAGGTTCGTGCTCTTCGAGCACAATTTGCCTCTAGTTTGTTATTGTAGTTCATCCGGCCAGAAGTAAGAATTGATGTCATAGCTTTCATGCAGTGTTAAACGGGCGCATCATGGTAAGTCACAGCTGTATTTGTGAGCATGCAAATTTGGCCTGCACGATACATATGCTTAATAGCTGTGTGAAAGTGATGACATCACTCCTGTCTGGACTAAGTATAGTAGCCTATTTATATTTAGGTCAATTTTCTACCACTCTATATTAAATTTCATATTTGTGTAAAGAGTAATTAAATGTCCAAATCTCTTTAAACAGCTGTACATTAATTTCCAAATTAATATTAATTTCCCAATATCCGATTGTGAGCTCTATACTGTTCCAAATTGGCACGCAGGTCACCATAGCACTAGAAAACAGCCTCACCTTCTCCCAGCTACAAGCCAAGATTGAATCAGAGCTGCAGATACCAGCAATTCAACAGAGAATCAGATGTGGCTTCCCTCCTAAGGAACTAAGACGACCTGAAGAGGGCAAAGAGGATGACCCGCTCCCCCTGCAGAATGGAGACAAGGTCATGGTAGAGGTGTTACCTGATCCTAGCAAACCAAAAGGTCAGATCTGTGAAAACTTTTTTTTTCTCCCATCTGGGATAAAATATGAAGTGATATTATGGATTTGAGTTGTCCCAAGGGAGCATGATTTTTAAAATGGATACCTTTTGTGATCCAATGTTATATGGGTAGCTGTTTTACACTAGCTGATGCCTGGAGTGTCACATCAATACTTTGATAGTATTGCAAATTGATTGATTACATGATGCTTTGCATGAGTGTCACACACACACACACACACACACCCTCACACCCTCACACACACACACACACACACACACACACACACCCTCACACACATACATGCACACACACACATGCACACACATGCACACCCACACACTGTGTGCTGTAATTTGACAATACTAATATAGAACAGTATGGGTAAGAAGTCAAAATCCAACAAATATTCAGACAAGTTTTATTTTTTGCAACACTGACCTCATTGGAAACTATACTATTAAATTCTTGAAGTAGGACAATATATCTATTTAATTTAGCCGACTTGTAAAAAACATGAAATGACCCACTACAGTAATTGCAATTTTTAACATTTAGTGGAGTAGGACTGTATATTCTAATAAATTGCCACATGAAGATTAAATATGAATTTATCAAACTTTTCAAAAATCCTTCTGGCATGGTCAAACCTACATCATACCAAAACGAAATTGTCAAGGATACCACAAAGTGATTTCTGTTTAAAATTTGTTTGACTTCAGAATCGCCTATGGATACAGGAACAGCCTACATTAAGAGTTCTGGTATTGGAGCAAGCATTTCAGATGAGAGCTCTTCAGACGATGTTGCCATGGCAGGAGAAATCGTGAGAAACCTAGAGAGGATACAACAGGGGAGCAATACAAGTAAGGAGAGGAATGTCTTGTATGCAATATTAATTAACAAGTTTAAAACTACTTTGTAGTTAAGGCTGTTAGTTTACCACTGACCAGTCCCTTAAAGTGACAGGAGGAGATTTTTTTAGGATACAAATTTCTCTCAAATTGCACTAATCGGTTGTAGACCACCTACCTAGAACGTTTGGAAGGTTTATTGAACAAACAAGTACAAAAGAAAACCACAGACTCTGTTTTGAACTTTCCTGCTATCGCAATCGTCCCCATAGAAAACCATACTTTGAATTTCTGTCGTGCACGACAGAAATTACTAAATCATCATCTTATTACATAAAGAAGGCGTATTCGGCTTATTCGCTTTAGGTGTGATCTAATACATTGGTAAGCATTCCAAATGTGCAAAAAAACCTGTGTTCAACAAAATTGGGGGCGCTTATTTCTGGAAATGTCCTCATGTCTCTTTAAAGGGCATTATGTGATCCACAGTCTCGTCCCCTGACTTACCTAAACAAAGTTGAGATTTTCATCATCCTCTAAACCATTGACCCAAAATAAAATATGTGTGCTAAGCAGCATCATAAGGGGAGTACTTGTAGGTGAAACATAAGTGGCACATGTGCACTTATTTTGCCACCAAAACAGTCAAGGGATTGTGACCATGATTATAATAAGTGTCCTTTCTATGTGTATGCCTTAGGATACAAATTATGCCTATGTTTCCCAAGCATTATAAAATTTAAGTCAAAGAAGAATACTGCCAATCTATTTCAGCTGATGAACTGGATGTGCAACTCAATGCTCTACCAATACTGGCAGCCCTGGCAGGCATGGATCTGTGGACTTATGCCCAGAGAAACCCACACTACTTTGAAAATGGAGGGCTCTACTATCGCATTGTACAGAGAGATCTGGGACTGGTTGATGGCAAGCACTGCACACTTCCCAATCTAACTAATAAGGTACTTAAATACTGAACAGCCAATATTGTAGCAGTATTGTTGCGAAATTTGTGTCACCTGTACAAGTGCGGGGAGGCACTAATCCAAATTCTGTATTTCCGTTGCATTTTTACCACACAGTGCCCATTGAAAACTCCATAAAGTGCAAGATTTGGTTAAGGAGGTTTGCATCTTTCGGACATTCTATCTCGGCCATTTTTGCATGAATGATTGTTTACAAGGGAGGCATTACATGAAAGCGCAAGGCTTAGGCAACAAAATGTATATTTCAAAAAAAAAATCAAAATTATCAGACTTTGGCACAATACTGATCAAAAAACCTGCTGAGATACTGAGATGCTGTGGCGTCTGTATTTGTATATTATACAGTAATATGGTAATTGTGAAATATTACCATCAAGGAGGTTTGTTTCCCTCTGTTTAGATACACAACCATTGGTACCCTTTGCTTTTACTGTACACAGAGGCTGTAACATGCACATAGTGCGTGCATGTTCATAATTTTCATAAATTACCCATGCGAGTTCACAGCAGCAGTACAAATAAAGAGAATATAATGGGAACAGCAAGGTCTTAAAGGAGCTTGTTGCGATTGCATTTGGACCCTCTCCCCCGATTTTCCCAGAAGTAGTATAAATTTTGGCCATATTTTTCTCATTGTCATCCTGAAATTTCAGCTTCAAAATATCTTTCCTTTCCAAGATACAAACAAAAACCAGTCATTTTAATGGTTAGCAATATTAGCACAGTAGTAAATAGGGCCTTACAATGTGCATTAAAGCTTCTAATATCAAAACTGCAACTTTGTTTCCATACTTGGTAGTTAAGTGCGTGTGCTAGGGCCAGACTCTCATATCAAGTAGGGAACAAGATAAGCATAAATTGGAACAAGCACCTTTAACAACATTATTTCATCACAGTATTTTGAGATCAATTTTGCCAACATGGGTTTGATTAAAAGATAAGTGAAATGCAAAGTCTAATTCTTAAATTTGAATGTAAGAATTGCCCAGCCAGTAACTTATTTACGTTAGCACTGCAATCTCACCTCCAGCTGGACTAAGCAATCATCCTGTATTTCCCCATCTGGAGTGTTATTCAGTCATTTTGAGATGTTCATATCACCTATCCAGATCCAGATATATTGAATTTGGATCTTGTGAATTATTTTTATTTTAATTTGTTATATCTGCTTGTCAATTTTGTTTCCAGAAATTTTACTATATGGGCAAGAAGATCGACTGGAACTCTGTTTGGAACCCTTGGGCCACTTTCCTATCAGTATTGGTATAGACGATCCGCAAAAACTCTCTGAAATCGCCGCTGGACTGTCCAGCTCAAGCCAAAGATCAGAAGAGGTGTGGGTCAAAGGTCATTGAGTGCAGGTGGAAGTGGTGTGGTCAAGCATGGTCAACAGAAAAAGGAAAAGTATGTTGCATTCGGTGGACAAGCTCATAAATTATCAGCCGATGCAAGTGATAAGGATCGTGATGTACGTCCAAAAGTGAGGAGAGAGAACAAGTTGTTGAGATATGACCAAACAAATCGGCAGAATGCTAACCGAATGTCAAGTTCTGTACATTCCCAAAGACAAGAAGATAACTCATTATCTAGTGATGCAAATGAGAGTTGCATTGTTTCAGACGTAAGACAATCTCATTTTCAGTGATGGGGATCAAAGTGGTGATGCCAAGGACACTGCCATGGAAACGGACGCCATTACGATAAGCAGAAGTGACAATCAAAGTGGGCCATCTTCCCCGATGGAAGTGGATCAGTCCAAGGAATTCCCAACAGTAGGTGTGGACGACTCCATAGGCATGAGTAACCAAGTAACAGATGCTTCTTCTGGGGAGAATGCCACTGTGGATATTCCCTCATCTCCCATGAGATCAGATGATTACAAAGAAGCAAGTAGTGATGTTCAAAAAGAAAATTCTTCCTCCCCTGAGAAAACAGTATATATATCCAAAAAACTAGGCCCTGGTTATACAGTGCTCATGAAACAGCCGGCTTCCGGAATGTCCAATTCAACTGCAGAGGGAGGAGGTGCCGATGGAGGGGAGACCTGAAAATAAAAAAATAAAAAAATAGAGTATACAGAACAATGTTTTCTCATCTATATTTTTTTATTAGGATAAATTGTTAAATACAGATATATGATATCTGATTTACTGTTATTTATGTAGCTTCATTTCAAAGAAAGCAATATGTCACAGTCATAGTGATTATAATACAGTCTTAGATGTTGTGAACCATGAACCTTACATGCTCACCTGCAGGTAGACGTTCAGTGGGTATTTCATAGTTTCTTCCTTTTATGATCCTAATATGTGGTTGCGGTCAAGTGAAGCTTGGCTTTCAGAAGAAACAAGCTGTTCCTGACAACGTTTAGACTAGCATTTATTATCCATTGACCTTTTAGCCATATTGAAATGGTGCAATATTAGAGCCTATTTCCAGTCTGTGGGAAGTGCTTGCAAAAACTTTCTTTGCATCAAAGACCAGCAAATATTAAAGACAATAGAAGCATTGTGAGGATATATTTCTCATTTGTATGCAGTCACATTATTCACATTCCCTCCAGTGGAGGGTTATCACAAGAGGCATTTGCTGGTGGGAATAAATCAAAGGGTAATGCTAATATAGTATGCTCCACTGAGAGCTTTTTGCCTATGTGCATGTCACAAATTGAATGATAGGAAGTAGGCCAGAAGCAGGTTGAAAACTTCACGTGCTCCAGTATGTCTAAGTTGTTGGCAAGTCATTTGTGAGCCTCATCTTGAGCCCTATCATGAGCTTCATTTTGAGCCCTATCATGAGCTTCATTTTGAGCCCTATCATGAGCCTCATCTTGAGCCCTATCATGAGCCTCATCATGAGCCTCATCTTGAGCCCTATCATGAGCCTCATCTTGAGCCCTATCATGAGCCTCATCTTGAGCCCTATCATGAGCCTCATCTTGAGCCCCATCTTGAGCCCTATCATGAGCCTCATCAACCACTTTTAGACTGTTGCTTATATGAGAAGATTTCTTACCCTTCTACCATGCATCTATTCCAGCGTGTTATTGATCAGCCAATTTACTCAGTACTCAAAGATGCCTGTGAACTCTAGCCAGATTCATGAGCACAAAAAACTGGATGATTTCAGAGAACTTTTTTATGGTTTTCAAAATCTTATCTATTCAACATAAATTGATAGTGAAAAGAGAACCTAAAGACCAGAGGACATCCAAATCTGGGTAGTGTTTCTCAATTGATCAGTGGTTACCCAGTCCATTATAAATGTAAAGGGAATGTTTTTAAGGGAATCTGTAGGGGGATTGAAGCTCTATTAGAAGTGCTAAAGCTTAATAGCCTGGTAATTGTTACGTGCACCATATAAGAAAATAATATGATGCTTTAGAAGCACTTCATAGTAGACTTTGGTAACACCAAGGCATGCTTTAAGAATAACACATATAGTGTAATACAGTAATTGAGACTAGTTTGTAGGTACTTACATGAAACACATCCAATTCCACATAATCTTAGCAAACCTCTACCATTGGGGTCTGTAGGTCCATGGTTCAAATCCTGTACTTTCTCAAATCATTACACTGAACTGATTTCCTTTACCCAATGTTTACTGAAACATATGCATTTCCCTTCGAAGAATTGAATGCCCCACATTACCATAATTACACCCCTACAAGAGAATGGTCTCGACCCGTGACCCCCGGTCACCCCCTGTCGACCTTAGCTCTTCCTCAATTCCGTTTTGGCAGGCCAGTCAGAACGGACGTGTTACCGCAGCCTCTGTCTATTTAGCAGCCAAAATTATCTGAGATTTGATACTGGACTAGTTGTCATCTCATACGGAATACTCCTATTACTATACCAATCTTTCTTGGAATATATTGGATTTATACTGGATTTATAACGCTCATTCGGACGGAATAACGGATGACTTTACGCCGTCGGAGAGCTCTTGTTTTGTATCCTTTTTTGCCGCCCTTGCGGTCATGTGATCTGTGTAGCGGGAAATAGGTAAACAAGGCTCCATTGACGCACGTGTTGCTGCTTTGACTGCCTTTGACTATATGTGTGAGTTTGTCCCTTGTTTTTTGTTACGGGCTTGGTCGCTAACAATTTATGTGTTCTGGTGTGCCGTATTATTTTATTATATGCTTGTGGTATACTTAATAAAATATGTGAAAAAATGTGTTGAAAAATTCTGTCAACCGTTCGTGACTCAGTTACCGAGTTGGTTTTTGTGTATTGACGTTTGCGTACCGGGAAACCTCCACGGCACGCTGGTATTTTCTTACGGTTTTTTATTGGCACGCTAATTTCCATCTAGGCAAACTCACGCTTCACCCGTTTCATAGTGGGCCTGACAATGCGTTCGCTGCCCTGCCTCCATCATGAGTGGGACCCCCATCCTTTATGTATCGAACACATGCAATGTTCCCGCACCGACAGGTGCGCCTCTTTTCGGTCTCGGACTAAGGAGTTCAGTGGGCAACCAGCGAAAACATGGGTACGCGCTAGTGTTGCGTCACGGGGAAGGGGGGTGGTTAGTTCGGGCTCCGGCCCGAGGTCGTCCAAGGCAAGACGTTGCTCTTGGCTGCCTCCCGAAGCGTGAGTAGCTTCGGCTTATTAATCGGCGATGCTGATCTTGTGGTGGCTTCGGGTCCGCCCGTCGCGCGCGCCCACCGGCCGCTTTAGCTCGCCTGGTTCAGCCTAGGGGCTGCTCCGGTGCCGGCTAGCGCCGTCTGCTCTGCCAATCCCCTAGGGGGATTGGCGGCGGTAGACGTTCCGGTAGTTGTGAGTGGTGATGAGTGAGGCCAGGTAGCCAGGGCTTATCCATCGCCGTTGTTGTTCACAAAAAACCTAACGTGGTGCGGTGCCGGTGTCTTCGGGCACCCTTCGACCGCGACCACGGTCGGCCATTACTTAGGGGTATGTTTCGGCAAACCCTGGGGATTTGGCCTCGGCTCCCTTTGCGGACGCCACAGGTGTTGAATACGCCTCGCCTGACACCTCGCATGACAAGCCTTGCTAGTTATGTAGTGCCTTCCCAGCCGGCACCGCAAGCTGCTCCGGGCCCTTCGGGGCTTGGCGTGTTAGCGGGGTGGTTGACTCGCTGGGTTGGCCTACGCAGATGCCCCAGCTGACTGGGTCGGCTCAGGAACTCTCATGCGGGTACGCAGGCTGCGGTAGCTTAGATAGGGATGGCCTTCCGGCCACGGGTCTCCGCGGCGGGTCCGCCTATGGTGGGGTACCCCGGTGGGTGCCCCTGCGTCTGGCGTTCCTGTGGGGCAGCCTTCGTGGCCTACCCCGGCGGGGACACAGTGCCCGCCGCAGCCTGCCTTTCCAGGTTACGCTGCGTCCCCGTACATGGCGACCCGCCCCAGTCCGGCTGGACTGCTGGGGTGGAGGACAGCCTGCATGGTCTTTCGACGGACTTCCGCTTGCGGGAGCCCCCTCCAGGCTATTAGGCCACACTGCCGCCTACGCCGTCGGTGCCCAGCCCCAGGCACCAGGGCTGTCGGGGCTGCTTCTGACCGCTTTCGAGCGCGGCAGTTGCGCCGCTGCCGCAGCTATGTTTGTCTCACTTCTGGGAGCCGCTCACGCTGCAGCGGTACAGCCTGCTACCGGGCCGGCGCAGGGCGGTTGTTACCCGATCCATCCCCCTAGCTTGTGCCTGGAATATGGGGTGTCGTCTCCCCACGCCTCTTCGGGCCTGTACTCTAAGGGTCGGGATGGGTGCAGTCGAGCCATGGATACTGCGGCCCAGCACGCCGTTGATTGGTCCCCCGCGGGGGGTGGCTCATTGGTGTCGCCGCCCCAGTGGTGGTGTCGCCTGGCCTTCCGCCTCCATGCCGCTCGTTCTTTTGCACCGTCCTCCCAGGACTCTTACCGGCCGCAGACTTGCGATGTTTCGGAGGACAGCGCTGGTGGGATGGGATCGGGCTCAGAGGAGAGTCACGTGGGTGATGCTCCTTCACAGCCATCGACGTCCGCGGCAGCCTCGGAGCAGGAGGAGGTTGGGGAATTCTCTCCCGCGTGGCACCATCAGGTGCTGCGCAGGGGGGCTGAACGTCTCGGCCTGGCCTTGCGCGAGCCGAGCGGCATGCGGAGAGGGACAGCTCTTGGTACTTGGTACTTGGTGTGGTGACCCTTTACAGAGAACCTGTAAAACTGGGAGAGGTGCAGAGGTGTGTTCATACAGGGGTGTCAATCCCTGATGGCTGGAGCGCATAGCTCTGGGAACATTGCTTATGAATGGAGTCACAGAAGAATGGCTTTGTGGTGGCAGACGATTCCAAATGGCAACAATAGCTCAATCTGGGCTTCCCCTATCCTCCCTCCGGAACGCGTCCAGGCGTTGACGCTCCGGACCGACGTAGGTCTACTGTAGAAGCGCTCCGGGGAGGTAACTCAGAAGCTCTCTTCGTACCCAGTGAAATCTTTCGCCAGGTCGTTGAGAACGGTTGTGAAGGGGACTTTGACTCCTTCCTGAGGACTCGGACCATAATCTTGATCTAGAAGACCAAGTTGAGAGGGTGGTGGTAGGCCGCCCCCCCAGCAGACTGCGTTCTCACCTTCTGGGAAGCATGTGGGGCACCTGGACCTGGCGGTGGCCTCTGGTATAAGACTAGGCGCTTTCTCAATGGTCCTCGCCCACGATCTCAGATCCTCAATGGGCGAGGGTGGAGTTTTCTCCTCGGAAGCCTCCGATGCGTTGACTGTCCTAGCCTCGCCAGTGACTCGGCAGAAGATGAGGTCTCAATGTCGTTGGCGCGTCGCCTTAGCTTCATGCGACGCGAGAATGCCTGCTTCACTCTGCGTACCCTGAGCGCCGATCTGCATCGTGAGGTCTCAAGGCCAAGGCCGAGTCACGGGACGTCCTCTTCGGAGGTCGTTGTGATCACTGCCCTTGTCTCAGCGGAACGCGTGGAGGCGGAGCAGGCACTCAAGGGAGGCTAAGGCGAAGCTCTCCTCCCGGGGATCTTCGGTCTAAGAAGAAGAAGAAGAAGCGCTCGCGCTCCTCTCTTCCAGCCGGGGCCGCCAAGCAGGCGAAGTCGACTACGCCTCAGCAACCCAAGAAGGCCGCTGCCCCGTCGGCAAACGGCACGTCTTCTCAGAGGCCCGGGGCCAAGCCGAAAGGATCGGCCACCCGTCCCAAAAGCAAGGCGCCTGGGAAGGGGAAGAAGACTTATCCTGAGGGCACGGCGGCAGCAGGGGCTCTCCTTCGGGAGGGAACCTTACCACTTCCGGTGGCTGCCCCCTTTAAGTCTCTTCGTGCGGAGGAATGGCAAGACATTTCTCCCGCACATTGGGTGCTGAGTGTGCGTGGGCGGGGGGTGGGTGGAGTGGGGGGTGAGGGTGGGGGGGGGGACGAATAGAGTTCACCGGGTCACCCCCAGCGACTTCAATGCCGAGACCTACCCCGCTTACGGGCGGAGCCGAAGGACCAAGTTCTTCTGGCCGAGGGCTCGGCGCTCTTGGCGAGGGGTGCCATTTCCCCGGTCAACCCCCTTCACCGAGGGGTTCTGGTCGACGTTCTTCTGGGCTCCCAAGAAGACCGGTGGATTGGCGTCCCATCTAAACCTGAAGCCGTTGAATCAGTTAATCAGGCCGAAGAAGTTCAAGATGGAAACCCTCGCGTCGATCCAGCGCTGTCCGTTGAAGGGGCGCTGGGCGTCTTCTCTGGACTGAAAGACGCATACCTGCACGTCCCAGGCGCAAAATCCGACCGACGCTGGCTCCGGTTCCAATTCGAGGGGCTTCAGTCGTATAAGATTGTGGACGGCCTCCCCTTCGGACCTCGTCCACCTCTACCAGGGTATTCCACGATGGTGAACAAGGGAAAGGTGGGCGCCTTCCTAAGATGTCAGTTGGGGTCAACCTTTGCATGTCCCTGGACGACTGGGTGATTACGGTCCGTCGCCCCTAGGCGCGGCCAAATGGTCAGTCGTAACCGTTAGGTCCGTGGCAGAGGGTTGGGCTCATTGTCAACTGCGACAAATCGAGCCTTACCCACTCTCAAGACCTGAGGTACCTGGGTGCACGGCTGCAACTGCTTCAGGGCATTGCAGAAAACGACGGAACGAGCGGGTGGAGGGGGTGGATGTCGTTGTTCGCTGCGATCTTCCATGGCGTGCTACGCACTGGCCCCGCTAGAAGACTGGCTTCGGCTTCTCGGCTTGATGGCCAGTCTGTCGACCATGGTCCCGTACGTCGCTTCTATTGAGGGGCTTCCAAAATGCACCTCGGGCGCACTTACAAGCCGATAAGCACCTCGATTCCCGTTTGATCCCTATCAATGCAGAGATCCGGGAACACCTGGCATGTGGTCTCACCGCCCAAACCTGAATCAGGGAATCTTTTGCCTGCGCCTAACGGGCGCTATTGTATCAGACGGAAGGCGTCGAATCGGGCTTGGTTGGGGGGGTTTAACCCTGACCTATGTGCATCGGGGACGTGGTCCCGGACCGAGGCGGCAGGCCAATGTCCATCGATGGTGTCCAACTCCAGTGTCCTGGTACAGTCGGAAACTCCATAAGGTGTCGGGTGGCCAAAACTATCAAAAAGCATGGCGGGACTAGGTAAACCGGTCCATGTGTATCGACGACATGCGAAATCATAGCGTGGGATGTCGGGACACGGGCCATCAGATGTTTTGTTCCGCAGTACACATCCGGGGCCGTCCAATTTTCTTGCCCGCACGATCTGTATCGCGGCAGGACAGGATGACGCCGCCTCGGAATGGATTAATACCCAAAAACAAGATGTGTGCGGTGGGGGAGATCTTGAGAGAATGATGTTCCTCAGACGACCCGGTTGCCTCGAACATGACGGTCCCAGCCCCTCGTACTGCACCCGGACTCTCGACCCGGGTGCGTACGCAGTAGACGCTCTGGCGATAGACGGGACGGGGTCACGCATATGCGCTTTCCCGCCGATTCCGATTACATCGCGTGGTTCGAAACGGGCGGGGAGGCGTGCCGTTGGTCATCCGTCATCGCTCCCGTTTGGACGAAACACCTTTGGTTTCATCCGATGGTGGATCGCTTGGTGGCTCTGCCGCTGCGTCTACAGGACCGTCAGGAACTAGGGGTCCTTCGGACGGAGGGAGCGCCAGTCTGTCGCTGGAGAATTCCTAGCGTGACTGCGTGGCCATTATCCGCAGCGTATGAACGAGATTCTGGCTTTCGCGAGGCTTGACTCCTCATATCAGCTGGAAGAAGGAAGTCCACCTATGGACGCTTACTCTAAGCGTATTGGACCCTTACGCTGGTCCCTTCGCCGTATGTGAGCGATCGAGAGGTGTCTCGACCGGGCATCTATAGACGAGATCACTGACTTTTCACTGACTAGCTTTGATAGCGGGCTTGAAAATTCTGACTGTAGAAATTACAAGTCCGCTATCTTAGCGATCAATAGGGGGTTTCGAGGACGGATCGACCATTAATGATGATGGCTCGATCCGTCTCCTCCTAGAGGATGTTTAATACACGACCTACGCCAGGAAGACGGGCCCTCCCTGGGACCTTAACTCTTAGACTTTTTAGTGAAGCCCCGTTCGAACCAATGGCGGAGTGAGGCATCACTAACAATGTCACCATTAAGACGGGTCTTTGTCTGGTCGCTCTCGCCTCCGGGAGAAGATGCTCGGAGGATCAAGAAATCTCTATGTCAGCGTACCGATTCTCGCGGGGATCAGGTCAAAATTGTTCTTAAGGCCGGACTTTCTGGTCACAAAGAACGAGTCATCCTCATTCCGACACTAACAATTATCTTACCAGAATTGATGTCACTCTTCGGTGCGGGGAAGATCGCCTGTGTTGTCCCGTTCGTGCCCACGAGTACTATGAAACGTGAAAACTAGTCCGCTCAGATAAAGGGCAAGAACGACTCGTTGTTCTTACACACGCTTCCCCACATGGGTCCGCGTCCAACAGCGACAAGTGCTAGAGGGCTTAGCGCTGCTTGTTTGTAATTAATGATTCTAACGCGGTGATAGGAGCTTCACAAGATCGAGCCCATTCGGTTAGGTAAGATTCGTCGTCATGGGCCTACCACCCCGGAATCAGTATTGCCGAAAATCGCGAGGCTATGTCGTGGTGGAGGGCTCCCACAACGGTTCGCGTACTGACAGAAGTACAAACTCCTCAAGGAGAACGTTGCGAGGGGCACTCCTGCAGATATAACACTTAAAACTCAACTAAGATTACATAAAGTCGCCTATCCGGTGCGACTGTGACGCTCGCCTCGGAGTATCCCGTTGGTAAACATGTGAACATCTTTGTCCCCGATTTTATGTTATTGCCTTTAGGGCCTTTAACATATGTTACTTTATGCTTTTAGTGTAGGTCTTGGGCTTTGGCTCACTTTGTTTGTGCTGCGCTGAATATCATGCTCCCCCTCCGACTGAGGAGTCAGTCTGGTGTTGATTGAAATCTTCATTCACGGGGGTTTAATGCATATGTTTCAGTCAACATTGGTGTAAAGGAATCCATTTTTTTCAGGTAATATTTATTCAAAAACACATTTAATGTTTGTATAAATCATCTAACTGAAGGCCTTATTTCCCTTTCCAATTTTGACTTCCCACTTCCAGGCCCGCCACTAACCACAGCATGATATTTACGCACGTCCGTGTGGGTTTGAGCGAAAACGGAATTAAGGAAGTGCTAAGTCGACAGGGGTTGACCTGGGGTCACTGCATGGTCGAGACCATTTCTCTTTTTAAAGGGGTGTAATTATGGTCTCTTGGGGCATTCACTTCTCAAAGGGAAATGCATATGTTCAGTCAACTTGGAAATGAAATCAGGCTTTCAGTTATTTATAAAACATAATGTGTTTTGAATAATATCTAAAATTATTTAAATATGATGTTCAATGTAATATGGTTCACTTACACTTTTCCCCTCTGACTATGACAGGTTTTCACCAGTTTGGTGGTTCTTAAATGGTCCAACTTGTGGTCAAAAGAGAGGGTATCAGGTAAATTATATGAACGTACTCGATAAAGTATTGATTTTTGTGTCGCCCTGCCCTGAAGGCATGAAGACACCAAAATCACTAACTTTGTCCACTGTTAGTCTGTTGTTTGTTGATATCTGCTGTTGATGTCTGTTGTTGTGAAAAGGGTTAACATTTGCTTGTAATATCCGCATACTTTCGATGGATTACACCAAACTGTAGCCATAGAAATGGGACCACCCCGCTGTCCCCGCATTTGCTGATGGGTCAATGGTCACATACCAATGTCAAGGTCATTGGAGGTCAAATTGTAGATGTAAAATTACCTAAGTTCGAAGTTCAGTGGAACCAAACGTGAGTCCTATGTGCAACATTGGATCCCCTCATTTTGTTAATGAGGTCAAAGTTCACGTCCAAGGTCAAATACCATGTGAGGTCAAGCTGAAAATTGACCTAACTTGAAAAGTTTAAGTTCAATTGGAACAAGACTTGAGTCCTAGGTGCAACATTGGATCCCTCATTTCTTTATGCGGTCAAAGGTCACATGCCCAGGTCAAAGGTCATATGACACATATCTTACAAACTGTGACTGCAGGTGAACACATGCGGTTCGAGGACCGTTGTATTTTTTTAACAAAGTTGCGTCCCAGCCAGACAAACCCCCTCCACCTTCAGTGTTTGACATCACTTGCAAGCTGGTATTTGTTAACATTATACTAAAACATGATGTTTGTATACATTGCATTGCAGATACTGTATGCATGTTACAACAACTCTATTCCTCAATTTGTGTGTATAGTGTAGGTACTCGGTGGCTTTCTGTCAACTCCTGGAGAAACTCATTATGTTAAACGACCAGTGCCAATCTATAGCTTAGGGTACTTTAGAGTATACACATCCTACCAGGATCTGCACGCTGGTGGTGTTTGAAGTAATCTTCTTTGCTGAGGCATAGCCACAGTCTGCAACATTTATGTAACTAATCTTAAACCTGAAATCTTAGCCACAGCTTGAGATAAACATTCACAGTGCCAGAGGTCTGCTGAACTCTGTCAACATCATGTTAATTCTAAACTGTATCTGCCAAATTTGGTCAGAGGTTTATTGTTGTGAAGATTTTACGTATCGACTCCATTGAAAGGAACAACTTGGATAAAGTACATACCACAGTCATGATTGTGCACTTTCACTTCTTCCATTCTTCCTGGTTTGACATTACCAACGACACCATTATACACATTTTTGACTCCCTCATAGGCGTGCGTACTAGCTAAGGAATCAGTTGGTGTAAAAAAATCGCACAAAAGAATGTATGATACCAAGTGAGTGACCTTTCAACTGTATGTTCAAAAGTAGACTGTTGATCTCAGCTTTAAGCTTTTTTTGTGCATGGAAAATACACTGCATATGCAATGTATATTTAAGGCAGTGTCAACTTGCTTTTTTCTTGATAAGAAAAATAAATCTACGTATAATAAGAACAGTTACAATTCATACATGCAGTGATTTTAACTTTATGTATTTTTGTATTCTTGTAAGTGAGAGGTTCCTGAAGTATATGACGAATTTGACTTAGCAATGTTTCCATTATTTAATTCAAGGTTAGACCTTTGACGGCTTAAGATAAGCCAAATCAGCCTACTTGGGACATGTGCCCTTCAACCAGGGGAGGGCGGCCAAAAAATTTCAATTTTAGACGTCGCCATTGGTTTAAGAAGCAAAAATCTTGATGAAAAATTGTGACTTTTGGATATGTTATCAAAAGAATATTTTTTTTATTCCAAAACCCTGGAGGCGGAGAAATATAAACTCAACTGTAAGGGTATTTTTGATTTACAACAAAAAAAATTAATAACGGACGTGGACCAAGGTCGCATGTGAGTCATGGGGAAACACCCATGGGACCGACCCACATCAAGTGCCCTTAAATCGGTTTGTGATTTTGGTCTGTATTGCCGTACTCGATTTGATTAGTTTGGCGAGTAGTTGCTAGATGAAAGAGGCTGGCAGCCATCGTCTGCTTCAAACGTCCACAGTTCACTGGGGGTTGAAGGTTTTGGGATTACCACGAAGGTTTATACTTTGTCCAATTTTTTTTGTCCAATAATTTTCAGATATATGTTCTAACCATAGCCTTAACCCTAAATGATAAACCTATATCCTAAGACATAATCAATCCTAACACTAATCCTAAACTCTAAACTCTTATAATCCTAATCCTAAATAAAAGGACCACAAACAAAAGCGAGAAATGAGTACATGAACAGGCCATTAGTGGGGCATTGTAACCTGTTACTCAGTGGATATCTGAACCATCTCTGTTCAAAGCATAGGCACTGCTAAGATGTTAAGATGATCATAATGACCTCATCCCCAAATGCATCATCAAGGGCCCTTCCTCAATGAAATATTCTTATGGTAGCTATTGGATTCTCAAAAGGTGTAAACATTATTAAAACAGTTTGTCATACATAGAAATCATACCCTTAAATACTTTATTGAGCCCTAGCACCTTTTTTTGTTTTACTTAACAGCTATCCTCAAAGCTTATTTCAAATATGAGTTGATTCTGTTAGTATGTACGCAGTGCCCCCAAAAATTTGGTTTGGGTAGTGGTGCCTGAAAAAATTGTTTGCACGTTGAGTCGTACAACAAAGGTGAACTTCCACCGATCCTAATGTCCGAATTTGACAATGTTGGTAGTGTGCTTTGCAAGATAACCATGCACGTCATCTTAATGTGATATTAATGAGAGATCTTTGCAAGTTAACTTGCAGTTAATATTTTGTCATTCATGTACTCATAACATAATGGTATCTCCCACTGCCTGATATTAACAAAGCCAGTTTTTTTGCTGTATTTTGTCGTTGCTATATCCTACCATGTGAATTAAGTTTTTCCACTCTGGAATTACAGCAAAGGATTAGGAGCTAGACTACCAACAATGGAAATGAACATTCAATAAACAAACTGCTGCAACGATTTGAATGTAGTTACAGTTTGCAGAAAAAAAAGCAAAAAATTGACACGGGTAAGAAATTCAACAGTACATGGAATGAGTAACGAATATACAAAAAGTACACGGATATGGGAATGATATACACGAGTCATGGATTGAGTCCGTACGTAAAGAAATTTGTAATTTTGTACTGAACTCTAGGTATTGGTTGTATCTGTAAGATCCAGTAACCCTAACACCAAAGAAGGTTTTGAGTTTCAGGTGAATCATGAAAGTCGTAGTAGTAAACCAAAGGTTTTTAAATACGGTTTTGCCCCGCGAATCCGGGGGTGGACGGACATTCACCTCACATTCGTAGCAACCGCCCATACTCCCACTTCGCCTGATTCAACGCATCCCCCCATCCTCAACCCAACCCTCCTACTCTCCTTCTCCAACTGCTTCCTCCATGTCCTCTTGGTCGGCCCACTCTTCCTCAACCACCCACCTCAAAACTCAAAAGCACTTTTAAGCACTAATGCTCCTCACGCCTTCTCAGTCGGTGACCATACCATCTTACACCATCGCCTTCGCCAGTCGGGCAGCCGCCTCTACAAAACCCACACATCGCATCAAATCCTCAGTCTTCTTCCTATACATCAATTTCACACCACACATGCTCTCACCATTGCTCTCTATGCCCTTCTCAAAATCACTATCTCATTTTCACTAGGCACCATGTCTCACTCCCTACAGCATCACTGATCTCTCAGACAACTCCTGTAAACCATCCCTTTCATCTTCAAAGGAAATCTTCTCCCAAGTTACAACTCTCCCACATTTTCTAAACTTCACCCACCCATGCTTCACTTGGCTGCACAACCGCATCACATCCACCACCCGCACTTAATCCCTGTCACATAGTTATCAATATCAATAACAAGCGTTTAGCTGCTGTACACTATGCGCTACTTGCAGTGAAATATGGAAAGTCTTTTGTTTCTATTGATCCAGAACTAAAAGATTCCACATTTCCAAGTACAAGAGCAAGCCTCCTGCATGGCATTACATACAAATAAGTATACCAAAGTATGCATGTATGTAAACATGCCTAATGATTCAGTATTTTGGCACGAGTTAAATTCTCATGCCATTATTCTTTTTCTCTGCGTCAAAACTACACTTGAAATCCGCCAGGACAGAAACCACGAAAGCGCTAAGGAAATACATAGATGCGGGGATACACGCAGCAACTCTACGCGAGCGTACGTAGACGCCTATTCCAGAAAAGGAATTGATGTGGCAGCCACTCTAGCTGATTAATCAATCCCTTGACATGCTGTTTGGGTGTCAGTTGATACTTTATAATAAGTTAAACTGTGGTAAACTTGAGAGCATATTCATGTTCAGCCTATGTTGGCAAGGTAATCTTTACATCTTTACTATACTCTGTTTAGCTCGAAGTACGAAGTAGTGACGCAGGCGTATACATTGTACCGACTTTCAGCGCAAACGTAGTTCAAGCACAAGTGCACTGCAACTGAAAGACGGCACTGAGTATATGTGCGCATCGTCACTTCATACTTCAGACAAGAATAAGTATAGGTAAACAATGCATTGATTCAATGGTCCCAGTTGGGTGCTAAGGTAAAATCAATCTTACTCTAACCCTAACCTTTGACCCCAAATGGCAGTTGATACTTTACATATGAGCAGATTTCTAACATACAATATGAACTGAAATAAGGGTAATTTTGGATAGGTGTAATGTTAATTAACTGAGCATTGCTAGCAATGTTAACATCGTCAGCAATTAGTGATGTTGCATAACTTCTAACGGCTGATGAATGAGACGGAATATCTACAACTGTATAAGCTAAATTGAGTAATATGGTTTGATCAAAAAGTGGTAAGATCAAGATGTACCATAATTTCTGCTCGGTGTATAAGCCGTGGGGCTTAAAAACTGTCAGATTAAGATTCAGATGTTAACGTATTAATCCCACTGCCAGATGAACTGCATCAAAGATGGCCCACTTTAGGT
Organism: Ophioderma brevispina; assembly: GCA_023653785.1. NCBI lineage: Eukaryota > Metazoa > Echinodermata > Ophiuroidea > Amphilepidida > Ophiodermatidae > Ophioderma > Ophioderma brevispina. Next base: position 19,911 of record JAMKCH010014725.1, read on the forward strand.
ACCATGCAAATGTCTACAAACAGAACAGATGCATTACTCATACTTACAAGCATATTTATAGTAAGATATGCTAGCATTTACTACAACGTGTAAGTCCGGCTGGTATTCCAAAAACTGTGGTAATGATGTGGACAATTTTCTTGCCAATTACTCATTTCAAATTAAAGAAAATTATTAGAAATAATGTCAATAAGGGATACAAATAATTATATGAAGTGGATCAATTTTATAAGATCATTATTAATCATTCTATTACCTCTACTGCCCATTCAAAAGTGCACTCTTTGATTGGTTAGTTTACTGCCCATTATTCTGCATTAATGGGTAGCGATTACGCCCTAATGCGTGATGCAAAGCGGACATTCTTTTCGGCACGTGTCACCACCACTATAGTGCACACGCGAACATTTACGCGGAGAAGACGGGGTGCGCGTTGTAAAGACATAACAACTGTTACGTTTTTAATAAGAATTTGCCATTTTTTTCAGTTATTTTATTTGGGTAATAGAATAGAAATAAAGGGTGCAATGTCCATGTTTATGTCGAATAATGTGTCCTCGGCAGTAAAAACATTTGAATAATGAATGGGTCTCGGCTTTACCTCGTCCATTATTCATGTTTTTACTTGCCTCGGACACATTCTTGTATAAACATGAACATCTTACAATTTATTTCTTTCTTAAATAAAGTGTACCTTTCTAAAAATGATTACATATGCACATGGTAGCTGCAGCTGGAAGGGCAGGTGGTGTATGATACGGTTTCTAGATTCAGAGATTTTTGGTTTGAGTGAACATGGATGGCTATGGCATATTACTGACTTTTAAAATAATATCTTGAAAGTCAGTAATTTGAATATTTTATTAAAGACACTATCAGCAATTTGCTAAATCAGAAAATTAAAAAAAATGGTAAAAAATCAGATTCATGGGGGTTGTTAACAAGTATAGGTATCCTATACATAACCTACACACGATAAGACCAAAGGCAACCTGTTATGACGTCTCGTGTACGCCTAAGGTCAGAAATACCTTTCAAACACAAATAAATGAGCCTTGTGCACAAGTGATCTGAATTTTATATAATATAACAGATTTTAATGATTTGTAATTGGTTCAAGAATTTGGTATGTCCAAACAACAATACATAAATCAAAATTACACAATTACACAATTTATATAACTGATACTTAATGTTCAAAAGAGGCGTTGCAGTTCAACGATGATATGTCCTCTCAGCGAAGACTCCAAAAATGACAGCATGCAAAGCCACAATTATAAATCCTCAGGTAATATTCCATTGGAATCTTCTTAGTCCTGAAGGTAACTTTTGTCCAGCAGTTCAAGACGACAAGGTTAAATTAAGTCCCTTGACGATAATAAATCCACAGTATATCAGTCCAAGATAATCACCACGATTTCTATCTGTCCACAATTTGGAATCTTATTTTGATTCCCAGCACTTTTGGCTTCAAAGACGACAGTAGAATAATTACAGCAACTCTGCTCACATGGAATTATATATCCTGGCACAAGGTACTTGATGTCTGCTCCTAAATGCAGAGTAAAACTAGCTATCTTCTCCCACTTGTTAGTAGTGGATGCTGGCAGAGAGTCCTTCCAGTGATAGTATTTAACTACTCACAGATAGATTCCCCTTTCTAACAATAATCATTACATCATTCTCATGCATAAACATAACCTTACACAAAAAAAAAAAAAAAAAAAAAAAAAAAAAAAAAAAAAAAAAAAAAAAAAAAAAAAAAAAAAAAAAAAAAAAAAAAAAAAAAAAAAAAAAAAAAAAAAAAAAAAAAAAAAAAAAAAAAAAAAAAAAAAAAAAAAAAAAAAAAAAAAAAAAAAAAAAAAAAAAAAAAGTATTCCCCTTTTCTCTCTTTTATAGTAAACAAAGTGCTTTTCCCGTGAGAAATCTTTTCTCAAATAAAATTGAGAAAATAATATTTTTAAAAGTTTAATCAGAAAAATGGAGGCCATATAACAAACCTAATAAAGCCAAAATCTGATGTCATTACTATCCCTACGGACACTTAACTACAGCACGTAATTGAATGGAGATTCATGTCTTTGAACACAGCCATTTTCTTCCTTTGTGTCAATTCTTCAGTTTCAAAAAAATAACTTGTGAGAATTCTACAGACTTATCCTTCACTTTTAAGCAATACTTGCAAATTTCCAATGTTTTGACTCTTTTGGGGGGATCACTGATAGTGTCTTTAAAGCAATAATGGCACATTTTTTGAAGAGCGCCCCCAATTTTCCAAACTTTAAGATTTTTGCACTAGTGTGTTGATAAGTGTCTAGTAAACTGTACCTGCGATTGACAATGCTCAAAAATGTGTATTTGTCATAAAAGAAGCGATTTTGTAATTAGAATCGGGATCCTGATTGTAATTTAACGGCGGAGCTGGAAACGCCAAATTTATGTCCGTCCATAATGAAATAGTGCCATCTCGCGAAATTGACCTCTAACTTGACGTGCCTGAACTGATGAAATAACTAATGGATGAGTGTAGACACGTACATGGTGCAATTCCCGGCTGTTTTACATTGGAAGTACGTTTCCAGCAGCTGTTGAATTATTATTGGAGATCTCCGATATTAATTATTCTAATTACAAAAGTCCTCGTTTTGTGACACAGAGAGAATTTTGAGCTCTACCATTCACAGGTATAGTTTACTAGCCAATTACCAATGCAACTGTGCAAAATCTCAAAATATTTGGAAAATTGGGGCGCTCTTCAAAAAATGTACTGTTATTGCTTTAATAGCTATACTCTGGCTCATAATTTCTTGTATATGATGCTATGTACACCCGCTTCCCCGCCAAAACAACATACAATCGGATAGCACGTATTCCCAGTTCATGCAAAAAGACCAATGGCTCACATATATTGAGCCATAGTATAGATCATAGATGAAGGCAGATCAAAATCTAAGGAGGTGCAGTTTATAACAGAGCCTTAAAATGTGTACCTCACGTTATAAGGCTCTGTTTTCATAAAATAACAAAGTCATGCATAGCCATTAATGCAGACACCACTGTACTGTCTAAAAACATTGTGCATGTATTGTGTTATTTTGAAATCGATGCTAACTCTGTAGAAGATGAAAGGTAAATGTCTTCCATGGGTGGGGTATGGTTTCGAATGGGTAACTTGATTTGAAATACACACCCTTTTTTAGATGGTTTACATAATTCAATCTTATAGGGAGAAATGGATTTCCGGTGGAATAGCACATTACCTTTACATGGCCTCTAAATAACATGTAGAGGTTGGTCCAACAGAATTTTTTAAAAGGTGCGTGACTTTCAGCTAAAATACAACCAAAATGGTGCATTTCCCCCAAAATACCTATTTTTTGGGCCCCCCTTATGCCTATTTTGGGTATATCAGCCACTGAGCCCCAGCCGTGTGCTAGTGTGTGCAAAGTACACATGCATAATAATTCTGCTAGGTGGTTGAAATGGTACCAAATCTTTTTTCAGATTTTTGAAGTGACAGTGAAAGAATTTAGAAAAATAGCAAATTCAGCACAAACTCCCTGGGTTTTGAGGGTTTCTGAGCAATTGGGTACCTTCTCTGAACAACACATTAAAAAAAAAGAACTTAGGGTCTGGTACTTTTAAGGATTCACTAGAGTGATGTTGGAGTGCAGTCTTTTGACCACCTTTTTAGGTCCGTTCATACTTCACTGCATTATATTGCAGTGCAATGCAGCCTACCAAAATCGTTACTGCAATCGCTTGCAGTATTGCAATGCAATGCAGTGGGGTGCAGTCAGTGGTGGAGTATGCCAATTTTCCTGCAATTCTTTGCAAGTTTACTGCAACGTACTGCAACCCGTGACCTGCAGCGACCTGGGTTGACCTGCAGTAAATCGATTAGGAGTGCAGCGGAAGTGACAGAACATTGCAGTAAATTTACTGCACATCAGTGCAGTGCAGTGGAAGTCTGAACGGACCTTTAGAGTAGCACTGATATAAAAGCACATTCCTACATGAGACAGGACTTCATTGCTCCTAATCACATACAAGAAAACTTGAGAGTAGCACTGATATTATACAAATACTACATGGTTAGAGGGAAATAGCTAGGGCACACTATTTTCCCGAGGTACTGGCTACGGGCCTATCACCCCGAACCCGAAGGGTGAGGGGTGATAGGCCCTTAGCCAGTACCAAGGGAATATAGTGTCATATTTCAAGATATAAACCATGTAGTATTTGTTTTATTACACCTCACTGTGACTCTGGGGATGAGGTTCTAGGGAAATAGTCCAATCTATTTCCTTAGGGAAATAGCACGTGTAATAGGAATCAGCCAATGAAATAGCACGATTTGTTCATGAATATTCATGAGGTGTAAATAAAAAAACATATTGAGGCAGGGACTTTCAGTGACCTAATAACATTTTTTATTCATAATTAACTGGACATTTTAAAGCTTGTGGTTTAATTCTGAGTTAAGTGCAGATATTCATCGAAACTGCTAGCCAGAAAATACCTTAGAACTGATCGAGGCTAGCACTACTATCAGTCTTGGGCACTCTATATTACACTATCAGCAGAGGTCGCGAAGCGCCTTCGGCCTCGCTCCTCAGCCTCGGCTCGGCCTCGCCCGCCTAGGGCCACATTGTGCGGTCAATCGAGGCCAGTAGCGGTAGATTTTGCACCAGTACCTTAGGATCACCGAAGTCCTGCCTTGTGTAGGAATTCATTATCTTGGTGCTCCCCCTTGTGTTTTTGTAAGATATGTGATAAAAGATACACTCCAAAGCATCTTGGTATTTAACCCTTTAAATGGATTGGTGAGAAAAGGGCAGTGCATTAGGCCATGTTATTGTCAGACCAGCTGTAAATTGAAGTACTTTTAACATAACCCATACGCTGTGTAGACAATGCAGTAGTCAAGGAATGTTAATGCTTAATGTTTTTAACACTTTTCCAATCCAAGGCAATAGAACGCATATTATGACATTATAAATACTAGGCTACATCCTTTCATATTTTAAATACATGTAATAATTGATTTCATCCAGTTTTTGTTGTTTATTTTATGTGCAATGCATTTTCTTGTTCAATATAAATAATGCATAATGAGAACTTCTGTTGTGTAATTTGGAAATGCATATGTATTAATAAAATTTAACCAGTCCTAATTAATTGCATTTGATCAATTCATTGTACAAGGTATTTAGTATCAAAGTGTTATTATATCCAGACAGATCTGATTCGATTCAACTATCTTGTTCACAGCTGTTTGAAAGTTATCTATTATGACAAAACCAGAATAAAACAGAAATTATTGTTGGCGACACACTTTCGACAACTGCTTTGGAATATTTAGTCCACTGCTTAAAATTTTTATAAAAATCAAAGAGACAATTTGTATAGGTCAAACAGCTGTGTGTTTTGATCTAAACAAATATATAATTTCACAGTGTGTAATCTATTTCCCCATTGAATTTCTTGATCAGAAAAGTAACTTCAGAGGATCTTTGATCTTGTAATGTGACCTTTGC
>JAMKCH010014726.1:0-37152 GCA_023653785.1 Ophioderma brevispina
CTCCTAGTCTGTGCTTTTTCATACGGTGCTATGGTCAATATGATGTGCAGGGGTCAAAACTGAGGGCTTCGGAAAACCTATGTTATGCTCAGGCGGTGGCGGCCAAGCTTAATCATAGTGCAAAAAACTGCCGAACGAGTCATTGGACGAGTTGAACAGTGACCGAGTGAAAGTCACTGTGCGCGTTTATAAATAGATCAGTGGTGGCCAGTGGGAATTCCAGTACGGAGCCGAGGCGATCTCAAGTGTCTTGCTTTAGTCGGTGGTGAATAATTGTGCTGCCAAAAACTATCATCAATTCTTTTTTAAAGACGGACATGAGAGGATTGCCTACAACAAGTCAAAGAATCATTCCCGGGGTGCATCGTGCATAGGCTACCTGGTACATGGTCCGCAGCCGGCTATAAATAGCGGTGACCCTACGATTGAACGTGGGGTCAAGTGAGCCTCGTTCCAAAATGGATCCGTTTGTACCGTTTTCATACCAAAACAAATACTTACACTGGAGTTGATTCTTCAACTCCAACGGATTTGAGTGGAAAAATAATTTATATTAACATATTTTCGACTTTAGACTATTTGTCACGTTTTTGTGATTACGTGCTAAACCTATGGGAACGGCCAAACACGCGCTTATTGCCGGCCCCCCGGGTTATGATATGCAAACATATACACAAGCAACTGTAAAGTTCCACAACTTAATTTGAAAAGCCTTGTCCCTCAATCACCTCTTGCTAAAAAAAATTCTAACAATACTACATGAACCTGGCGGCGAGCAAGAAAACGGCGGTGTGACCTGTAAGGTCAAGACAAGTGTTTCATTTTAATAGTTTCCTCGCCATAACTACAGTCAATGGTAAAATAGGACATGTACATTAAAATGGGAGTACTACGGTATAAGGCAGGTGAATTATTGAATTCTGAATATGGTAACAATGGTTTTTCACTGTCCACCACAGGTGATAGGGGGCTCATCAATACTTCATAAGTACCTAAAACTAACCACGACTAATACAATAGTCATACCCACTCATAGATAGGTCAACATAGTTCTTAATAGTTGAAGCGTGATTGGATAAAATATTTGGAAATGAAAATCTTGGCCTAAACCCATAAAAACGCAAACACAACTTTGTACTTAACATCGCCTGATTTAATTCTTTAGTTCTAAAGAATTTGGAATTACTTTGTCAGTGTACATGGAGGAACGTGTAGAAGGGACCATAGCGTATAACATACATGTTATATGCCAGTTAGGTACAAATTCTTCTCAATATGGCTCACAAGTATACAGTGAGAGGTGAAAGAAATTTTAACTCTAACTACCATTTTTCAGTGGAAGTGATGTGAGGATTTATAATTCGATGATTAAAACTGTACAAAGTTCACTTCAGAAAAGTACAGTAAACAAAATTAAGTTTGTAATTGGCCACTTTCTATGTTGGCAGCCCGAAGCGACTTCTGGATTAAAATGCTTATTCCCTATTTTACCTAGGATTGCCCAAATTTCCCCAGTCCTATCAAGCGTGAATTGAGTACGAATCGATCCTATTACTGTTTTTGGCATTCCAAACTAAACCTTCCAATCTTGTATGTCTGACACACACTTAATAAGGACATTACAATTCTAAATTGTGATTGAGCACATTTGGAGCTATTTGGGTGTAATTGAAGTGGGAACTTCGACACAGTATAATATGATACAATGACAGGAGTAAGACTTTGGGGGAAAGCGAAAATCCACGGGTTCGCGCTTTGACGCAGGTGGGGGAACATTAATGAGTCTCTGCAAGGACCATATGGTCCTGCGAGCATAATTTTGGCCAAAATCTCATATGAGGCAGGATCTGCACGCGTTTTATACGTTAACGCTCTGTATAGCTGACAATTATAGCCCGCCGCCACCACTTTCAATTTGCTTCCGCCGGCCTGTTGGATGGGTTTTGGATGATTGATGAGTGTAGTTTAATGATTCAAAAACAACATTTCGAGTAGAGAAGTAAAAATGGCCCAAAGTTAATATGCCCGTTCCCACGGGCATGGTATTCGGCTTGTGGATTTAGTCTTCTACTTTCCTTCTCCCATTAACCATCGCTTTTTTCGACTGAGTTCTGCCAAACGAGCTGCTGGCCGATAGTGACCCAAATAGTAGTCAGAAGAACCAACGACCCAAGCTTCACCAGGGGTACACAGTTTGACCTTGACCTCTCGTCGAGTCAATAGAGGTAAAACCAAAAAATCTTGAAGCCTTCTGCCAGATTAGGTGCGCCTACGCTGAATGAAAGTTCCGCATGGTATCACCCTTCTTTGGCAGGGTATGTAGACAGGGTGTACACAGTTATTTATCAGGAATCATTGACTTTCAAAATGGCTGGCATCATCTAAATTAATGTGCAAAAATGCTATATCTCAATTGATAAAGGGGACCTGCTTGATTCTTGGATAGAGGATGTCTGTGATGCTGTAAAAGGATGAAGTTATTTGCTTAAACTTTTGATGCGACACTGGCACATTTGAAAAATAGTGTGTACTCATCAAGATTTTGCAAAATTGATATTTTTGCATGGTTAATGTAAAGATTTTTATATACATTAGCCCTCAATGAAATGATTAAGACCAAATCAGTGACCTGTGGTAAATAGAACGATTGATGAACATGACTCAGGACATTTATTCGGCAGATGACGGAAGTGGCCGTTTTACACAAGAAACACAGGCCGAAGTTTGATCCCACCAACATTGCACCCTGTTTGACCCGGTCTGTGACCTTTGTGTTTATTATCAATGAGTACAAGTTTATGATAAGTAATCGCACATTGTTGATTCAAATATGCGCAAATCATAAAGTTAGCTACAAATTACTTGGTAGTTTTAAGCTCTATAATGTCTATTTGTTTTTGGGTATGGTTATTTTTTATGTGTAAAATCTATCTCAATTTTGCAATGGCCTACCTAGACTTTAGACTATATTCAAGCAATGAAGAGAAATTTATATTTGTGAAGAGAGGTGCCAGTGCCTGCTTTAAATGATCGAGGGGGAGAGTTGTAGTTTCTTCTCCTGGCTCAAAATATGGGATTTGAAATAGAATAAATTGCATTTTGTCTGATTTTTATGGATTGACTGACCAACTTTGACCTAAAATTTGACCAAATTAAGTGTGATTTGTCAGAAAATGGAGGGCGCCATCCTTGGGAAATCGCTGAGTTCCCAGTATATGACCACAGTTGTCACAATGCACTTGTACTAGTGGGCACAGTTTTACAGAGAGTTATAAAGAGGAACTTAAGAGGTAATATCACCATCTCACCATGACTCACAGTGCGTCTGGTACCCAGTGGCGGTGACAAGGGGGCATATGGGGGGATTTCACCCCCAAAAAAAATTTTTATTTTTTTTTCTTGCCACCCCCGAGTTTTCCCCCCCACCGGAGAGCAAAAATGAGAGGATTTTGGCCCCAAAATTCGGCCCTCAATTGGGGCCAAAAAGCATCAAATTTGGGGAGAAAGAAATCCGCGATTTGGGGCCAAATGGTAAAATCTCCAAATATTTGATACTTTCCCCCCCAAAAAAAAATCACTGTTGCCCCCCCAAACAAAATTCACTTTTCCCCGTTTTTTGCCCCCCCCCCCAGAAAGAAGAACAATGAATCTCCAGGTATGGTGCCCGCCCATGCTTGTACCATAATAGGTACCACTCACAGACTGCAGCGATAGGAAAGAATTTTTCAGTAGATCAACACAGGCTAGGATAGAGAAATCCCGGGTCGACCAAGTGATGGTTATACTCGAGTTCGCGTGATATAGGGACAACCGTACTTTTACGGTGAGTGATGAGAGCTCTTTGTGAGGGCCGCAAAGCAATTAAACTTTGCACAGCACTCTAGTCTGCTGCTTCTTAATACTGTGTGTTCTATGGTCAATATGATGTGCAGGGGTCAAAACATGAGGGCTTCGAGAAAACCTATGTTATGTCAGCGGTGGAGGCCAAGCTTCATTCATAGTGCCAAACTCCGATAACGAGTAATTGGACTGAAGCTTGAACATGACCGAAAGTTGAAAGTCACTGGCGCGTTTCTAAATAGATCAGTGAGTGGCAGTGGGAATTCCCGTACGGAGCCGTGGCCGATTTAAATTACCTTGCGTAGTCGGTGGGGCCATAATTGTGTCTGCAAACTATCATACAAATCTTTGTTTATAGGACCGGACATGATGAGGATTGCGACATACAAGTCAACGAATCATGCCACGGTGGGTTGCATCCGTGAAGGTACCTGGGTATGTCCGCCAGCCTCGTCGGCCGCTATAAATAGCGAGCCCTGCCGATTTGATTGAAATTGAGCTCAAGGGAGACCTGTTCAAAATGGAATCCTGTTTGTAACGTATTCATACAAAACAATACTTACACTGGAGTGATTCTTCAACAGCAACGGTTTTGCTGAGTGGCAAAATAGTTTGATATTTAACATATTTTCGACTTTAGAATATTTTGTCAATTTTCCGTGATAAGTGCTAAACTATGGAACAGGCAAAAAGAGAATATATTGGCCGGCCCCCCGGTTCTGCTATGCAACCATTAACACAAGCAAATGCTAAAGTTCCAACATCTTTAAATTTGAAAAGGACTTTCGTGTCTTGAGTTCCTAATCACCTCTTGCTAACAAAATCTTAACAATATACATGAACCTGGCGGACGAGCAAGAAGAAAAGAAAACGGAGGTCGGACCTGTAAGGTCAAGACCCGTGTTCGTTCTTATATAGTTTACTCGCATAACTACAGTCACTGGTAACAGTTATGTAATTGTACATTAAAATGTGGAGTAAGTACTACACTGTCTAAGGCTCAGTGCCAATTATGAATTCTGATATGGTAACAATGGTTTTTTGCGCTGTCCCACAGGTGATATGGGGCTCATCAATACTTTCATATATGACCTAAAATAAAACGATAATGCCAATAGTCAATACCACTCATAGATAGCGTCCAAATAGACTTCTTAAAGTTTTAGCGTGTTGGATAATATAAAATATTTGGAAATGAAAATATTGGCCATACACCCATAAAAACGCAAACAAAACTTTGTAACTGACATTCGCCTAGATTAAATTTCTTTAGTCTAAAGAATTTGGGAATTACTTTATCAGTGTACATTTAGAGAAGAAAGTGGTAGTAGATTAGAAGGACCATAGCGTATAAACATACCATGTATAGTGCTCAGTAGGCCTACAAATTCTTTTAATATAGCCATCACAAGTATACAGTGAAATTTTGAAGTGAAAGAATATTTTTAACTCCTCAATACATCTTTTACAGTGGAGTGATGTTGAAGATTTAAATTCGATTGATAACCTGTACAAAGTTCACTCAGAACGTCCAGTAAACAAAATAGGTTTGTAATTGGCCACTTTTTATTGTTAGGCAGCGAAGCGATTCTTGGATTAAAATGGCTTCTTCCACATTTCACCTAATTGGATTTTTTTATGACCCAAAATTTCCACAGCTCCGATATCAGCGTGAATGGTAGTACAGAATCCGATCTCTATACTGTGGCCTTCCAACCTAAAACCCTTCCAATTCTTTTGTCTGCGGAACCACACTTAATAAGTACATACATTTCAATCTGTGCTTGATTGCACATTTGGAGCTATTTGGGTGAATTCAAGCGGGAACTTCAACAAACAGTATAAATATGATACAATGCAGAGTACGACTTGGTTGGAATAAAGAGGTAGTTGCTGTAAGTAAAGTAAAGGTCTCGTGCGAGCGAAGCTAGGGCGTCGGAGTGCCCATCTCTCGTTCCTTAGCGTTGGGCCAGACTCTCCATATTATGTTGCTGTGTGGGGTTCGCAATCCTCACGCACAGCGAGTCTGTTACTTTCCCAGCATTGAATAATGCTGGTACCCATTTATAAACTGTGTGGAGGGAGTATTACGGTAAAATTGCCTATACTCAAGGGGCGCACAACAAGTTGGCCGCCCAGTGGGATCGAACCCACGACCTTTGGATGGCGGGACGAGCGCTCAATCCACGTGCCACACGTGGCCTAAGTCTACTCCTGTCGTGTATATATTTTACTGTTTGTTGAAGTTCCCTCTTCAATTCACCCAAATAGCTCCAAATGTGCAGATCAATCACAGATTTAGAATTGTATGGTACTATTAAGTGGGTCCAGACATTACAAAAGTTTGCTGTACGTTTTTATCTATTTTTTTCATTCCTCTATTATAAATAAGCAATATGAAATTGGAATGGTATGACGTGTCCAATATTCAGAAAAACAATTTAATCTTTAAATTAATCTTAAAAATCAAGTTTTAAATTTGAGCATGGACTATTTTTAAATGGGCAGAATCAAATATTAAGGTTGGTATTATTCATGTTGCACAGTTGCATATTTGCATTACATTATTTCAGAATTAGGTTCACTCAGTCATATCAGGTTAGTCAATCCATCAATCAACGTTTTCCCAGAGTTAATATCTGGGTAAGTGATTTGAACACCAAAAAAGTGTTAGGCATATTGCAGAGATGGTGAATGTGCATACAGGATAGTGCACATGAATGCTGCTACAATGCCTGCTAGGAGCTGATAATCAGATGTATCCATTCTGCCACACTAGATACCAATTTCACGCATAAGGTAAAATGAATACAAGTAACATGAAGTATATATAAATATGAGAATGATGCTTAGATGTGTTTAGTTCATTCAAACTGATAAAGCTGAATGTCTGCTTGTCATCTTGGTCCATTATCCTAAAGTCATTTGTCACTGCTTTCATAGGAGGGCAGCAGTCAATATGTTTTAAACGAGGCATACGATCCTCAGCCTCAACCCCACTTAAAGGGGCATTTGTGATTCCCCACTTCTGTTTTATTCATGGTTTACTAGATATCTGAGAAAAACCTATTCACAAAATTTGAGTTGATCCGATCTTTGCAGTGTTTGTGTTATGAGGCAAATGATTGTTTTCCCACGGCCCATAGGCACTGTGACGTAATTCTGTCATTATGACAGAAAATACAAAATGCGAATTCTTACAGATACGACCGAATTTGCACGTAAGATGATTTGAGAATGGATTAATAAGGCCAACAATTAAGATGATATAAAAAATCTCAACTGTTTTAGATAAGTCTCGGGGGGGGGGGGGGGTGGGGGTGGGGGTGGGGAGGGGGGACGGCGTGTGGATTCACGAAATGCCCTTTTTAACGGGGCGTGAGTATAGATTTCTGAATATAATATTGTTAGATAATAATTAAAAATTAGTCAACTACAACGCGAACGTAGCACCTAAAAAATATGCTCAATCCAAACGTTTGAGATGAATTGAATCAGATTTTCGTTTTGAGCAGAGTACACTTTACTTACGATTAATAGTGCCATAGGATATTGTGTAGAACAAAAATTCCTGATCCAGAATTTAAGCAAAGATGTGATTTTTCTTTATGAAGGACTTAGTTTGAGGAGAAGAGAAGAGAGAGAAGCGTTATTACATGCAAAAAACACGATTTGGTTTGAAAATTGAGGGTGCCCCTCATTGGGGAAATCTTGAGTCAGCCTTTAAAACATCCTCCATCTTGAGATTTTGGTGGTGACCATTAGAAATAAAGCTTTTATTTTTATCATCTCCTCTGCAAAAGATATTGTTGGACTGACCTTTCTTCCCATATTTGCTTACAGGATTATTAAAAATATGGGGTGTTTTTTTTTAAAAAAGATGTCATTAAACGTTGTTGGTTTTTTGACTTTTTTTGACCTTTTATCCAATCTGTGTTAGGCCCATATGACCTTACATTAAAATGGCTGAAATTTTGAACTGAAGGATGTTGGTGATGGTCCCTCCTATGGCTTCTAGAAAAATATAGTGAAGGAGGTAGTGGTACCTTTAATTTGGTGCGGTTTTCGTTGTTCCGATCGTTTTGGGACCCCCTGCCGATTTACCCGGAAGTTAGTACAAATTTGGTTTATCAATGAAAGACCGTTATTTTTTTCTCATTGGAGGTACCTGAAATTTGAGGACTTACAACTGGCTTTCATTCCCATAGATAGAAGGGTGTGAGTGAGTCAAAAAACTTGACCCTGATGGTGTCCACATTTGATGTTTAATAGTTAATAACATATATCTAACATACTTGGTAGCATTGAAAGCTGGGTTCATTATCTTTAAGTAGCTGCAAGATCATTCACATCCGGGAGGTTATAGATCGAAGCTACAGTCTAATTTAATCAATAGGTCGGTTTTATGCTCTGTCCCCGGAGTTCAAAATTTTGAAATGAACCGGGAGTTCAGTCAAAAGGAAGGAAAAAAAATCCAGTTGTCCAAGCAAGAAAATAGGCTATTTAGTCATAGATTTCTTATGATTTATTAAGATTGTAGCTCCGCCTATACTTAACCGATTGGAATGCTCTTTGCCAGAAAATTAAAGATAATGAGCTTTCCCGCTGCACGCAATACCGAAACAGAACCAGCGTGATATATTTCGCTGGCTTCTGTTTCGGTATTGCGTGCGGCGTTTTGAATATATAGCACAGGGAATAAAGCTGGCAGGCTTCCATGATTGTTGTACAGTCGTGACCAGATTCGTCGGAGTAAATTATAATCCTGGATTTTATTTTTTTCGCAAGGACTAGGATATACTCCAATGACAATGTGAACAACCATCTTGGTAGCGTCTTAGTTAGGATTATTCAATTATATATGTGCCGAGTAGATTGTATGCCAATAAATCCCTTTTTTTTAAAGTTAAAAAAAAAAAAAAAAAAAAAAAAAAAAAGTGCCCCCCCCCAATTTGTTTTCGAAACCCGGTTTTTTTGCGTATTTGGATATATGCTTACCAATATATTCGATCACACGTGAAGTGAATAAGCCGAATACGCCGCGATGATGATTTAGTATTTCTGTCGTGCACGGCAGAAAAGGAAATCAAAGCATGGTTTGGATGCATTATGATAGTCAGGCAAGTTCAAAAACAAGGTTTTGCGGTTTGCTTTTGTAATTTTTGTCCAATAAACGTTCGCATGTTCCAGTATGTTGTCTTTAACAGATCTAGTGCAATTTGAGAGACATTAAGAAATTGTTGGGGAAGAAGATTGTAGCCTCAAAAAAATCTCCTCCTGTCACTTTAAAGTGTCATGGGATGCAACTATCACAACCAGACTGACCGACTGCATTACCACATTGCCTTTATGTGCACAGGAGGGGGAAAAAGGAAAGGAAAGCAGCAAGAAGAAAATATGGAAAAAACCATACATTTGTTTTTTGTTTGTTTTCAAATGTTGTTCCAGAAATGTGAGTTTTAGAGCAGTTACCAAAGAGCATTCAATAGGCGGATGGCTGATGTTGGTAGGTTTATTGCCGGATCTGACCATGCAGCCCCGCCCCGTGACTGATCATTCTGTCTCTTCCATTCTACTTGGCTACAGCCCTGGATTGAAACCAGTGGATGATTATATTTTTGCTTTAATATAAATCATTAGAAGAATTTTTATTACAGGATTTGAAGTTGGAAGGCAATCGTCTGTGACTTTCTAGAGAAGGCTGGCAGCAACAAAATTTTACATGGATTTTGCTCTAAAATAAAGAGATTTTTTGCCTGTTACAAACTCACTAATTTAACAAAAGTATAATTAAAACAACATCATTGACCAAGAGCTCTATGTGCAAAGTCAGTTTTTTACCTGCCTAGAGACCGTAGAGGGTGGAGGCTCCTTCTTGATTTAATTTGTTAAATGGTTAATGTTAAACGTTTATAGTTTAAACCACTGCGTAGAGAGATTAATACTAAAAACACTATGGCCTATGCAACAATCTCACCCGGAAGGAATTGGTACATTTGTTGCCTATTTGGTACATTTATTTGGTATGTACAAAAAGTACCAAACTACACTAGAATTGGGATGTTTTGTACCTTTTATCTGGCTTGAAAAGCAAGAGGGGGATATGGAGGGTGCGCATGTCTGTATGTTTATGTATGTGTGTTGTGTACGTGTGTCAGGTTGGTGAGGTTTTGGTTAGGGTTTCGTTTTGGGTCTCCTTCGAAAAGTTGAGTGGATTAACCAGACTGGGGTTTGTAAGGTACAATAGGGGTTCCTTAATTCATATGTGGATGGTGTCAAAGGTAATGGACCAAGGTTCAAAGGTCTCTGAGGTCAGATTCCAGACTGCCTCTTGCCAGGGGATGTCGCAAGTTACGTGCAGGTCATTTTATCCCTGGCTTGAAAGCAGAAGAAGGGGATTATTGTGAGGGTGCAGACTGTACGTGTGTATGTGTGTTGTGTAGTGTGTGTATGTGTGGTTCCAGTTTGGTTAGGTTTTCGTTCGTTGTCTCCCTACGAAAAGTTACGTCCATTAACCAGAAGTTGGGGTATATAGGATGCAATAGGGGTTCCTTCATATGTGGATGTGTCAAAGGCATTTGAACAAGGTCCAAGGTCAATGAGGTCTGTTCAAATTTGGTTGTTTTTTTTTTTTCTGGTCGTCTTTGAAAAAGTTGAAGTCCGATTACCAACTAACTGGTTCCCATCTTGCAATCCGGGGTTCCTTAATATGTTTGTGAGGTCAAAGGTTCACAGACCACGGTCAAAGGTCATCTGCAGTCATTTTTCCTTGGTTAGGCTTCATTTTTCAGAAACTGCTACATTCTAGATATTATTCCATGAGAACATTTTATTGGATTTTGGGATGCCTTGAAACTGGACAACTGCTGCCAAACTAATCACTTGTGTATACTGCATCTTGCCAGGGGGATCGCGCAAGTTTACTTGCTGTATTTTGGGTTATTAGGTCATTCCAGCACATTTGGTGCTACCATTTGGAACCATTTACCATTATGATATATATCTTTTTGGTACCTTTTTGTAGCTATTTGTTTATGTACCAAGAAAGGTACCAAACAAAAAATTTGTAGCTATTTGTTATGTACCAAAAAAGGTCCGACAACACTGCTGGATGGGAACTTTTTATTATTCCATTGTAGGATCTTTGGGTACTTTCACAATATTTACTATTTTAATTAGTAACTTTTTGGTCCTACTTGGCTTTATTATACCCTTGAGTATCTTTCTTATTCTTCTGGCACCTTGTATGGGATTTTTACGTTTATCTTTGGTACCTAAGCAAGATAAAATACTCTTTAAAGTTCAGTTAGGTACTTATTTGGCACCATAGTGAAGTGAAAATATTCCAAGTCCAATTTGGTACTATTTAAGATTGGTTCTAATTCGTAGCCTAAAAAGAAAGTATTGGCAAGTACTTTCCTTGACTGGATGTTTTGCGCTATAATTGATACGTATTTATTTTGTGATATCAAAATGGTACCAAAATTTTATGTGGTAATACTTTGGTACTTTCAAGGTGTACCAAGTTCTAGCATTTAATTGTCACTGTTTTGTTAACATTTGGTCTAGGATCTGTAGGACCTATTCATAGTATCTAATTTCTATCCAAAAAACATTGAGAAAAACAGGGGACATTTACATACTCTAGTTGACTTTTCTTCCCACACTTTGGAAAATAACCCGTCTTATTGTGTTTATGACTCAAAGAGGGGATCAAGTCAGAAGAAAGGCGTACAGTACGTATACGTACATGTGCGTACATACGTCATAATTCCCACAATGCCAATGCAACTTTTAAAGAAAATAACTAGGTTTAACATTTACCCGGGACGTTTATTTTGACACGTTCTGAAGCTGTAATCTCATACTAGGTGAGTTTTAAAGATTATCAACAAAAATGTATGTGCAGAATTTTGATTATCTTTTTTCAAATAAAAGATTATGAATTCATTAAGAAAATGAGTTATGACGTCATCAGTGATTTTTTTCAATAATAAAATTTCGGCACCAATGAAATCAAAATTGTGACACATAGAATTTGTTTATAATGTTGTTTGGAATAGGTCTGAACTGAAATTAGTATCCTTTCTCTATCTCAAAAAACTCAGAAATCCCAGAGGATGTTATAAAATTCTTTTGTAGTTCTTGTCTACTTTGTGGACGTATGTTGTTCTTTATACTTGTACGTATTCGTACAAGTATACTATCGTCTGCACTGGGGATTGCACAATTCAGTGTGTGATCCAAAACGTGGTCTTCATCGTTTGCCACTCCATAGTGAGAACACATGGTTAGTATTTCTGTTTACTTGAAATCTTGTTCTTCTTGAACCTGACCAGACATGCTTAAGGATTTCCTGACAAACCAGTGCGTACTCATTGTATCTTAAAGCTGCAACAAGAGATTTTGAGACACCCAAATATTGTGTCACAATAGTAATTTACATACATTAGACACTCAATAGATGTCATTCCTTGTATTTGGCGACAGAAATGTCATAAAAGAGAGAAAAAAGGTGATTTTGATTTGCTTATATTTCAATATAAAACATAGGCTGAATTTCATATTTGCTCCTATATGGAATTAGAAATTTCACAATTTTTGTACCAAAGAAAGATTTCTCAGCTTAATCCTTTAAGATGGGGGCATTTTTGATGGAAAGCTTTACATCAGGGCGAAAATCAGTACTTTCGATTTTTTAGGGACACCTGATATGTGAAATCTCTCGTTGCACCTTTAAGCCTGGGGATCTTAAATTATCAAATAGCATGAGATGTTAGCATTCAAGAAATATGCACACAATAAGGCTAACTAATATGTTTTTCCCTGATAGGCATATTAATTATTTTTTTAAAGATTTGTGAAAGTTAGATGTAGTGAAAAAAAGATTTGGTATTTTCGACACCACAAAATGTTGTATTTAAATATTATTTATTTATTTCAAGAACTTTCATTACCATCATTCATAAAATAACAAACAAATTTTAAAAGTTAAGGTTAATCAAATTTATTTATTTTCAAGGCATGAATTTGTAAAATGGCCAAACCCTGTTTTTTGCAACAAAAAAATTGTCCATTTCAATCTGGTTTAAAATTGGTTCACAGCAATTCATATTTGTTAATTGAAGTCTTTCAAAAAGTTAGTACAAAACAAAATAAATTGCCTACAAATTTAACTTGTGTTACCGTGTACACAGTCGGCTGCACTTGATGTTTTCTGTTTGTCATTTGGCATTCAGGTAACAGCTACATAGGTCACTTAACACACCGGTCAATATATGGCTCGAGATCCCACAAAATATTAGCGACATGAATATTTCAAGCCACGGGCTGGCGCTTGAGACTGTTGTCATCGGCTGCAAGAGGTCTGCGTACTCTAGTGACAAAATAAACGTGACAAACTTCCTGGCAATGATTTTCACCTGGGGTTTTATGTTTGATTTTCTCAGGGAATTCTAAGCACAATCAACTCAAATATTAATGAAGCCCTTTAAAATCAAATTACTAATTATTTTAGGAGACTGACTGGAATAATTTTGCTATAGCCTGTAGATTATGCTCTTTATTAGGTTATTCTATAATGCTGGTTGCTATTTGAAATTGACCCTATCATTAAAGTGGAATTTCATGATCTACAGCTTCGTCCCCTTGACTTACTGTAGATTTTTTGTATCATCTGCACTCTTGGCCTTAGTATTGTATGGGAGGGGTGCTTGCATCCCCCATATTCACAAAAGGGGGAAAGGTCCAGCCTTAAGTTGATGGGTAGGATGAGGACTGAGAACTTGATGCAGATGTTGGGATTGGAGGAGGCGATGGACCATTTGGCAAAGGTGAATAGTGTACGTTGGTATGGGCACGTGTTGAGGAAGGATGATGGGCATGTTTTAAGAAGGGCTTTTGAGCTTGAGGTGGGAGGTTTGAGGAGGAGATGATGTCCAAAGAAGACTTGGAAGAAGCAAGTGGAGGAAGAGAGTAAGAGGGTTGGTTTGAGGATGGAGGATGCATTGAATCAGGTGAAGTGGAAGGAAGGAGTAAGGGCGGTTGCTGCGAATGTGAAGTGAATCCGGCCACCCTCATTCACAGGGACAAAACCGGATTTAAAACTTTGGATTTACTACTACTACTACTAAAAAGGTGCAAGTTTTAGGGAATACTTGACAAGGAGAAGTCCTTTTTGGTGATGAGATGTTAACAACGTCCCAAAAACAGACCATTTTTTGGGGGTAGGTCCACTTTAAAAAAAAAACAACAAAGGCCTGGACCCCTAAATAAATCCTGTGTATGGCCCTGATTATATGTGCAAATCTGAGGTGCAACTTAGTGTTCTCTGCAAGATATTACAAATTTTGTATTTTCCGTTCTTAAATGGGAAAAAAATGCAATATTTAATTGGCTATGGGAAAGTGTGATATAAACATTTGCTCCTAACACTGAATGCAAGGTGTCATTCAGCATGCAATTTGGGGAATAAGCTTTTCTAGTAATCCATTAGTAAAACAGAAGGTGCTGGAATCATGAAATGCACCTTCAACCTTCGCTGGGAAGGGTGTTCCAGAATGCCGATTGAGTCCTGCCTTTTCTGGCCTAACTGTGAGAGCCCTAGAAAATCATTCCATCTCTAAACACATTGGAATTTAAAATGTTGTGGGAAACCTGTAGATCAACTTATATCAACTTGCATATTCTAAAAAACTGCAACTTAGAACCCCTTTCTGTATTTTATTTAAACCTTCACAGTATGGTTCTGTACCAAAATGATCTGCTCTTAATAACTTGGGGGTTTTTGAGGAATCATTTTAACTTGACAGAACTTTTTATTTTTTAAAGATTCTAAGCTTGTCTGAGATGGTTCAAAAAGAGTAATGCCAAATTTTGTAAACCTTGTATGGCTTATTGTTGCTTTTTGAGTGATGCTTCCAAATAGAGTACATAAAGGTTCTAAGTGAAATATTCTACCGTTTAGTGTCCCAACGCTATTTACACATTGGCCTATAACAGGTCACTGTAAGTGTAACTGTAACGTCAAAATAAAGTATTAAGTCAAACTTTGGCACTGGTCATTTTACCTGCTAATAAACACATCACAAAATGAAATTATTCATTTTTATGGGAGCCTACATTTATTTCTCAGAAACCCAAAAATAATTAATCAACTAGGATTGAATTATAATACTTCTGCCTAATTACCTTGTTTGTTAGCCATGTTCAGATGGTCAAAGGGTTTGAAACTCCGGAGTTGAAAATTAAATCCAATTATTTTACTCCCTTCAAGTTGGTTCACATGATGACCGAAACTCTAAAATCATCTCCTCTTGGACCATTTCCTCCATGGAAGTTAACATACCAGAAGCCATGGCCCTTCACATGTGATATTCAAACACAAGAATTTGTCAGCAAAGATGACCTCGAGGTTGCCCCCACTCCTATCTCCCCCAAAGCTGTCCACATGGTATGACACTCCAAAACACTCCAGAGTGTTATTGGAGTTTGAGCTTCACCCTCAAGTTTTTAGGGGGTAAAATCCTGCTATGCCCTCGATAACACCGACATTTCACATAACACAAACAGGTGTCCTTAAAAAATTGGAAAATCCTAATTTTTGGACTGATGCGGAACTTTCTATCAAAATAATGCCCATCTTTTAAAAAGGATTAAGCTGAGAATTATTTCTTTGGTAAAAAAAATGTTGAAATTTCTAATTTCCTACAGGAGCAACTAGGAGATTCAGCCTATGTTTTATGTTGAAATATAAGCATATAAAATCATCTTTTGTTTTCACTCTTGTGACATTTATGTAGCCCAATATAATGTAGGAAAGCTATTAAGAATCTAATCTGTATGAAATCACTACATAAAACAGAAAATAAGGATGCCTTGAAATATCTTTTGTTTCACCTTTAAGAGTGAATACATGCATGTGCAAATGAAATGTTATGTTCAGCTCTCAGTCTTTAATCAAAACAAATAAGGGAATTAAAATCATTAGTTCATCAGTATCCTGTGTATCGTCCTGCTGTGATTGCACGGCAGGGTGAGGCACTTAAAATGAATATGGGTGTAAGGCTCATAGGGTGCTTCTGGCAAACCCAGGGCATTTGGTGACAGAGAACCTGCAAGAAATAGGGGTCTTTAGGCAAGAGACAGCCAAATTGGCCCAAAATAGGGAGGTTTTGGGGTGAAAATTTGCTAAATTTTCTCCGAAAATGGGGTCTAAAAAAAGAGGTCTTTGGGTGAAAATTTTCAAAATGTCTTGACTTAGCAATTGTGAAAATGTCTAGTTAAAATTATCAATCTTTGAAACATGTCATATATGAAGACACCTGAAGATTACACTTGAGCCGTTTCAAAACACTTCGAGCAAGGAATTGTTTGATTGACCCACAAAGCAGAAATCTGGCAGTCTAAACACTGTCTGACCACTGGTTTGCTAGCTTTGTCAAATTTTACAATTAAAATAGAATTTAAACGTGCTTTGTTCGATTGTCTTTGGGACCCCCTGATTTACCCAATAATCATTTTGATATCAGTGAAAGTCCATATTTTTTTTCTCATTGTCGTCCGAAATTCAGCTTTACTTCCATTCTTTCCGCATATGCGGATAAAAAACTGCTGTTTCTAATGGTTAACCATCATTTGGCACGTAGTGATAGGGGCGTTGCACTATGCAATATTTCATCTAGCATCAAAACTCAGTGCAAGTGTTGTTTCCCACGGTACTTTTGATGGCCAGTTTGTGCGCGGGGGCGTGGGTGCGAGACGGCTCGGGGGGGGGGTCTGCTGTATCAAGTAGAGAACACAATAGACAACATCGGACAAGCACCTTAATATACAAAACATGACTTGTCTTCAATCAATATCGCCGAAGTCGATGATAAGTGACAAGATTTTGTCCCGATTGTCTGACATATAGTAGGGCAAAGTGCTTATAAGCTTGCTAGCCATCCGGTTGGGGACAATATCTTAAACAACTGCTGGGGACCTGAAGGACCAAGGCTTCTGTGATTGGTGAATTAATCGGTCATCTTATCCCATCTTCTAAATCGCTCTTCTCATGTTGGGAGAGTCTTGCGTGCCTTTTAAAGGTGCTTGTTGCGATCCTCTTTTGGGACCCCCCCTCCCCCCATTTTACCCGGAAGTAGTGTAAATTTTGATATCAGATAGGCCATTATTTTCTCATTGTCTTCCTAAATTTCAGCTGTCAAATCCATTCCCATCAGTCAGTACTGACCAAAAACTAGCAGTGTTTTATGGTTAACCATCATATAGCACCAGTAGTGTACTAGGGCGTTGCAATCACTATTCATTATCGCGTCTAGCATCAACCGCAAGTTTTGTTTTCCCAACGGGTACCTGGTGGTCTTGTGTATTCAAGTGGCAGGCTTTCATTCCTAGTATAATAATAAATACCAAAAATTGGAACAAGACTTTACAAAAAGGGACATCTTGCGATCTACATAACAAAAAAACAAGGTTGTTTTAAAGGGAGTCTAAATTGTCTTCTCTTTGAACCTTCCAGTACTTACTCTAGTAGCTCTTGGTGGTTTTGTATGCATTTATATGTCCAGAGCTAGACCTTCAGGAATCCACTAATTGAAGGACCAGAAAAAAACAATATTTGGTTGGTAAACATATTCGACCACTGACGCCGAAAATGCTGAAATGATGCCACGCCCCTTTTTTGGGGGTCACGCCGCTTTGGAGTCGAAGTACTACTGACTGTTTCTACAAAACCGTTGGACCTAGGAGGTTGAGAAACCACACTCAAAATTTGTGTAATGGCCACATTATGGGGGGGTGTGTCAGTAATATATTTTCATATCCAAGGTCAAGAGGTTTTTTAAGATATTGTCAAACTGATTTAAAAAAACCATATTGGCGCACTATACAATTATGAATGAATTATGAATAATTTTGTGTGATGCCAACACAGGAAGGGAGGTTCACCATAGACACGGTGTTGTGAAATAAAGTTGTTGCTGACTAAGACTCTCCTCAGGATCAGTGTGTTTTTGTGGGTTGGTGGGAGAATAATGACATAAGGGGTCACCAGACAAGAAAATTCAACTATCAAAAGTCCTTAAGCATTAGAGCTGCACGGTTCTCACTCACTAGATCATTACCCAGCAACTCTTGTCCGGTAACAATGATCATAATATAATGTAGGACTTGGGCTAGCATT
Source organism: Ophioderma brevispina (assembly GCA_023653785.1). Lineage (NCBI taxonomy): Eukaryota > Metazoa > Echinodermata > Ophiuroidea > Amphilepidida > Ophiodermatidae > Ophioderma > Ophioderma brevispina. The sequence continues at coordinate 18,023 of JAMKCH010014726.1, forward strand.
TGGATGTAAATGATATAGTGTAATAGAATACCTTTCGCATGTGTGGGGGGTAATGTGACCTGTCTACCGATACTCATACGCTCCTAATATGACATCACCAACTCAATCATTAGGATTTTACTTTCACAAGAGCTATTGACCATTTGGATTTCAACTGGATATAATCAGCATTTTAATGTTACTCCTTTTGTTTTCATGGGGGGGGGGCAAAATGGCCCATCGTAAAGTGAAAATATATTGTTTTTCCATTTTAAAGGACTTAATTAGTTAATGTTAGTTAAAGGTCCCTTCAGCGCACGCAAATGCTGCTGAATGGTCTTTAAATGATCTAAAAGCACTAACTTGGTGTTAAATGCTTGTGACCATGAAACGCAAAATGAAGATTCTCCCCTCCCCCCCCCCCCCCTTATGCAGTGTTAAAATCATAAAAAACCTGAACTTAAGACGCACGGCCGCGGTGGGTGGTAATCTCGACTTCTACCGTGTTTTTCATTTTTGTAGGGCCTATTGCAGGGAAAAAAGCTGCTGAAGGATCTATAAATAAGCTAATTCACTTACTACAGGCCAAAAATTTCATAACCGGTCCTACAGTGTGGCCCCCCCCCCTTTTGTGGTTCAAATGAAAATTCCGCTAAATACCCAAATTTTTTGAGCCTCACTAGTTTGGAAGAGGGAAGAAGAAAGGGGAAAAAGAGAGAAAAAGACGGAAATAGCCTATTTCCCTCTTTTCCTCTCTTCTTTAGGAAAAAGAGAATGGGCAAAGAGGAGAAGATAAAGGGGGAAGACCGAGAAAGAGAAGGGGAAGACGGAAAAAAGGAAACAGGGAAATTTGTGCGCTGAAAACACTACTTTTAGCTTCTAAAATGGCAAAAACCCCGGAATTTACGGGAGCTCCGCCCCTAGGACCCCACACCCTCGTAACAATAATCATCCCTCATGCAAGGTTAACGATAATCGTAAAATCTCTTGATACCCCCCAGCCCGAGTCAGTTCTGGCTCCGCACTACGGGCCGCATGGTAGAGATACGTAATGTATTTAGAAATGTGGCTTGATATCTTTCATGTATAAATTCAAATGTGGAAGAAATTAAATTAGCAAAACAGATTTCAATATTTTGATATCTTTAAGATGCTCGTTAAAGAATGCAATAAAGTATCTATCCCTATGATGACTCGTCGTCTCAGTTTTTTCATTTGGGTAATTTTTAGCGACTTTTTCATTGCGGACCACGGGGGGGGGGCATTTTTTTGGGCCTGGAAACTTTGATATTTGTGCCTGTTTCATGGTCACAGGCAGGCATTAGTGCTTTTAATCATTTAAGAACCCTTAAGCAGCATTTAACTCTACTCTTAGGTCCCTATAAAATGGATAACAATATATTTTCACATTACTATGGGGCCATTGTTGACCCCTCCCAATTGAAAAACGAAATGAGTAACATTAAATGATGATTATTTCATAGTGAGATCCAAATGGTCAAGAGTTCTGTGGAATACAAAGTCATAAACTGCCTATAACTGAGTGCGTTTTGGAAGCAAAATACAATGTTATAACGGCCACTTAAAAAGGCAGGGTTGTCACATATATATATTACCCAATTTTGCCTCAGGTAACAAAAATTTTGAACGGGCTGCCGTTTGAGACGCAAAACGAATATGAATTCAGGTTGTGACCTATACCTTAGCTACCCCAAAATTTATACCTGAGGAGAGTTAGAACAAAATACAAGGTCATGGTGCACACCCCTTCTGTTTGGCATGCTAAATTATGTAATTTCTTTCATAATTGTATATTGCACGATATGTGCCCAATAATTTGGCCATTCCGCACATTTGAGTGGTTTCTCAACCAATTTTAGGCTGGAACCGGGCATGTCGTTAGGTTTATTTAGATATTAAAGATCCTCAGCAGCTTTAGCTTTTACCCTTTTGCCATTAGGCCCTACAAAATGAAAAAAAATACACGGTAGAAGTCGTTAGAAGTCGTATTCCAAACGCGGCGTGCCGTCTAAGCTCAGGTTGTTTTTAGTGACATTTTCATGCATCAGGGGGGGAGGGGGGCGAATCTTCATTTTTGCCTGTTTCATGGTCACAAGCATTTAGTTAGTGCTTTTGGTCATTTTAAGAAACTTCAGCAGCATTGAACTTGCGATGAAGTGAAGGATTACTTAACATTAACTTAGTCCGTATAAAAAGGACCACAATATATTTTCACTTTACAATGGGCCAGTTTTGACGCCCCCCATGAAACAAAAGGGAGTAACATTTAAAATGTGATTATTCCCATTGAAGTCCAAATGGTCAATAGATCTGTGCAATAAAAAATTCATAACTGATTGAGTTGTGGAGCAAATACACGTTATAACAGCCTTTAGCTACCCCAAACATTATCCTGAGGAGAGTTAGAGCAAAAACCCAAGGTGTATGATGAACTCTTCTTCCTGTTTTGGCATGAAAATTTATGAATTCATCATTATTGTATAGTGCGCAATGGTTAAATCGTTTTGACAATTACTTAAAACCTTTGGACTTTACTTTTGGGCATAGAAAAAAATTAATGACACCCCATAATGTGGCAATTCCGCACATTTTGAGTGGACTATTAAACTTCTAGGTCCAACGGTTCGCTCCTAGTACTTCGCTCAAAAAGGGGCGTGACCACCCAAAAAGGGGGAGTGGCCATTTCAGCATTTTCGGCGTCAAGTGGGAATTATGGTACAACACAAATATGTTCCTGGACCTTCAATTAGGGATTCCTGGAAGTTTAGCTCTGGACATATAATGCTTACAAAACCACCATGAGCTACTAGAGTAACTGTAAAAATGAAACACTTAAACACAACACATGTTCATATTACACATATATTTGAACACATGCCAAATCTGACACCAGAGTTCAAAATAAATATAAACTGGTGTATAATGCATCCGAGAGTTCCAAAATGAAAATTACTATTTTGTTTCATTCTGAAGATGAAAAGTGTGATAGTAATTTCATTTTGTCTTTTTTTAACCACCAGGGTATATTTTATGGCAATTAGAATTAGTAATCCTCCAAAACAAAACAGAATATAGGCCATAAGGGTATAAAAATGTATTATATTTTCAAATTTGCAGTGTGGGAGGGGCATCTCAATTTGTAATAAAAATGTGTATAAACATGTGAATTAAAAGTGTTAATGATGCGTCGCCTCCATAATTTACACATCAAGCACAAGTCAAGTATATAAATAATTAAAGAGACGCAAGGAGGATTTTCTGGACAATGTTGCCCCCAATTTTTGTCAAAAATGGGATTTTTTGTATTATTGAATGCTTACAATGTATTAAATCCTACATTATTGTAAATAAGTCGGCAGGAACACGTCTTATGTAATTGAAAAGATAAGTTAGTATATTTTGTCTTGCAGCAAAACCAGAGAAGAAAGTCAAAGTGGCCTAATTAGGAAAGAAACAAGTTAAAACAGTTTTTGGCTTCCTTTTTTTGGCCAATCAATCTGTAAATGTGCTCAGTAGGTGTCCTACAATCTATCATGCGCAAAATTAAAGAAATTTATCAGCCCCTTTAAGTATTGGGTTGTATTACATTAGTGACAAATGTTAAACAAAATAACAAATGTTGTTTCTGAGAAAATCCATTTGGAAAATCGCGAAATTTAGAGGGTCCGTACACATCCCCATATACGATCAAACAATCAAATCCGATAAGAAACGAAATTAACAGCTGCAAATTTATTTTAGCTAATATATTCATGCATTCTTACTTGATTAAAAATGGGGTAATGAATACATTGGAAAAGTTAACCATCACATTCCGTCACACAAAAAAATACGCAATCGGCGATTATGTTCATGGACCATAGTGAAGGATGTTGAAATGTCCCTATACTAAAACGTTTATTAGGGATCCATGCATTAGGGAAAACAACAATCGGCGTTTTCTGAACATCCGTCAAACCAAAGTCCGTCATCGCGAATCTGCTCAATTGGGTTTATTACATAATGACGGATGTTGAGTGGATTGCTGTGATTCACCGCTTTGAACTGTAAATATAATATAAATTTCTACTAATATCGATATTTATAAATTAATTATTTTTTTTTTTTTTTTTTTTAAGATTATTAATTAATGAAGTACTTGCAAGGTTCGGCACTTGGCATGTTTGAAGATTTTGGTATTTAGTACCCACAGCAGCCGGCAACGTCCCGCTGTGCATGGATTACACCAACATCAGCTCATGCACTGATGCCATTTGAAAACACGGATATTTACTTCGGATTTCCCAAGAAAAATCGAAGACCGTGTCGAAATTTTTTTGTCTAAAATGGTTCCTTTTATACCACCTGAAACCATTAAGCAGAAAAACTTCTAACCGGTCACATATTTTTGTTCTAAAACCTTATTATTAAACCCGGATATCAAATTTCCACAGACGTCTACTAAACAGTCTCTCTCGGCACTCGCACTAGTGACACATATCCGTTACTGGTCACCGTAACAGTCACATAACCGTCATTGTCGGCGCTGCAGCACTCAGGTCACACTTCCGGTATCGTATTCCTTTTCGTATCGCGGGTCAAAGTTAATGTCACTCGGACAAGTAACAAACAAAGTTTCGTTACCCAACCAAGTGACATATACAGCGTTACCAGCACAGGTAACCCATTTTGGTGTTACCTACCTAAGTGACATTCATAATATTTCAGTCCAGCCCCCTCGCTGTAAACCCGGCGTCGATGGCTAAAATGGTCCGTCGGGAAGAAAGAAAGACGTTCACAGTGTAGTTTAGACATTATTTTACACTAAAAATTTTTGTATATCGTGCGATTGAAGCAAACGGCGATCGTAAGCCTTCAAAGTTGCCTCACTTTACAACACAAAAGTCCGATATTTTGCAGCTTCGCACAGCTGATTGCGATTGTAATCGGCCATCATTGATTTCTATCCTTGCTTCTAAATGCATGCGGGAGGAAGGGAGGACTAGTCTCTACACAATAATAAAACTGTACAAACGTTATTATTTTCCTGTTATAATGCGGAGATCGTGGAACCTACTGCAGAGCGTTTAGCGATGACGTCATATCTTACCGATGTTTTACGGTGACCAGTAACGGAAATGTTTTACTAGTGCGAGTGCCGAGAGAGGAAGTAAGAGAGACTGCCTAAATTCTGTTGAAGAAACTCTATTTGAACAAGACAGTCATAAACTAGAATTTCGCGGTTCTCGGGGGCTTTCGCTTTTCCGGAGGGGTTGGGGTTAGTTTGGTCCTTTCGGAACCTATTCGGCGATTTTTTAGAAGGGGGCGGGGGTTAAAAATGACAGTTTAAATGCAGATCGATTGCGGCGGTAGGAGTGGCTCTATTTGTTTTTCAGGTAGGGATGTGCGGCCCGATTTCCGAAATTGGGTGCCTGGGAACTTGTGTACCAAAGGTAGGGGTAGGGTCTAGGAACTGAAATTTGTGAAATCATGTGCCGGATTTGGAGCCGAAATTTGCACTTAAAATTGAGCTTTTGAGGCAAACAGGTACCAAAAGGAGACCGTATGAACTGAATTGTACTTAAACCGGGGTCTCGGGACACAATACACTATTAACGAGATTGTTAAATTTTAACATTTATATGCCATTCTGCCAACCAAAACAGGTGGAAACTTAACAGTAATCTAAAAGAAAAAATTTAATCAAAACTCTTGGAAAAGTGTTGTATTTCGGTGGTTATTAAAGAGCTGGGGAATAGTAGGAGATAAAAAAGCACTGATGACCACTCCAACCTAGCAAGGCCTGCCAATAATTTAGCCCATCTTTTAAATATAAAATTCTACGTATTATTACGGTTAGGTCTATTAGTTGGGTAGAAGTGAATGCCTGCGTTATAAATACTTGAAAACTGTTACACAAGTAACAAGATAAACGACGACAAAGCTAAGTACATTTTACGTACTCTATCATGTCTATAGTTTACCTTCTTAACCACTCAAAGGATAACGTTGTTTTACACACAGGTGTGTGTGTGGGGGGGGGGGGTGGCAGTACATCCAGAAAATGCATTCCCATTGGAATTTAATTCGTCAAATATCTGCACAGGCAAGAATATTGCTCGAAGAATTTACTATTAGGAAAGAAAAAAAGAAGAAAAATATTATCGGTTTAGCATTAGGGGAGTGCCAATTTGGGACTGCAAAATAGCCATTTTGCCGAATTTCTCCACAGTGATGAACTATACAGTTTAAAAAATGCTTTTATGAGTTAAAGACAATATCAGTGTCCATACGCGAAAGAGTCAAAATATTGAAAATCTCGCAGGAAAGCTTAAAAGTGAAAGAGGTAAGTCTGTTACACTATTATGATAAATTATCTTTTCCAACTGAAAAATGACAAAAAAATTAAAGAAAAACAGGGTTCAAAGATACGAATCTCCTTCAGTTACGTGTTGTATATATAAATGTCCGTGCGCGTGCGGACCAGTACATGAAGTAATTGACTAAAATATCAAATTTTGGGCCTTATACGTTGATTTCGGTCTTATCACTAGTCTTGCAGGGTACGGTAGGACACCTGAACTTGTCAACAGCCAGGGAAATACCCAGATTGTTGAGTGATTTTTTTTGATTTCTGATTTAGCAAATCACATGATAGTGCCTTAAGAATAGACCAAATTAATGTATATTATAAAACAAATTTTAAATTGGGTGCTGGATAGTTTTTAGAATTGTTGTGGTGCCCTTTTAGGGACCATTATATCCCCATTCGTTTTGTACATGGAAATGAATTAGTATCAATCAATCATTCTTTATTTGTTAATCATTAGATACAGCAAAAAACAAATATGATACACTAATTCTGAAATAATGAAGATAGTGAAAAATTAATCAGGTTTAAAAAACAGGAAATCATTGAAATGTGGGTGGCTTTAAAAATATAAGTGCATGAAATTTCTTTTAAAATATGTGAAATAACTATTATTAAAAACAATCGAATGACTATGATTCAAACCAAAATATACTCACGTAAAGTATTCAAATGCACATTTCATTTTACACACCAAACGGACAAATACCAACAAATACTAAATTCGCAACACACATACACACACGGGCGCCCACCCTGTTAAGGCGCCTGAACGGCCCTTCCCGCTCCACCCCCCCCCCCCCCCCCCCCCCACACCCCCCACCCCCCCCACCCCCCCCCCCCCCCCCCCCCCCCCGATTTTCCTTACTGGGCTTAAATTCCGATATATTAGGTACCACGCGATAGTTAGAGTTACTCATTTCTATTGGTATCAAAGTGAGTACAATATTCAAAATAGAAGTCACTATGCACATCATAAGTTGAAGAAGTATGAAAATAGGGTGGTGGGAATTGATATTTCGCAATTTTACTGACGCAAAAAAAACAAACTGTTTTTTTGTGAACTTAAAGGCCCATATCTCAAAAAATGACCAAAATATCAGTTAGAGCTTTGTAAATTCTAAAGCTCAATATTTCAATCTACACGTACATGGTCATCCAACTACGTAACAAATAGGCTAATTGTCATGTTTAAGATATCAAATTGGGTAATTTCTTCTCAATTAAAACATTTCTTGGTTTTTTTTAAAATAACTTTGTCCACAGCAAAACAAATTATTTATTTTTGTCTATAGTTAGCACGTAGGCCTAAACATTGTCAATTAGATCAGGCAAACAATAAACAACATTAGCACGGAAGCCCTTTTGTGTGCTTAAGTGCCCTTAAATTAGGTTATTGGTAATTAGGTGATTATCTTGGAGATTATAGATCATGCGATCGATTTCACATATCCCATAAGCAGTAGATGAGCGTATTTTAGACGCATCGTGTACAGTAAGATGAAGTTACAAGGCTTAAAAAATATACCAGCGTATTGGAAAAATTGACATTAAGTATTGTGGGATATTGGTACTCGATTCTTCCATTGTGGACATCTCGCAAACGAGCATTATGAAGTAAGGTGTGCGAATTTTTTTTACATTTAGCTTTCGGGGGTTGCAACGGCGGTGCAACCCAAGCGAATATGTCTTCTTCGAACACATCAATACGTTATTCCCATTACAAATATCCCTATATTATTACCCTTATATTATATACGGGGTTATATATCATATATTTACAACAGTGGAAGAAGTCAAAACCTAAAAAGTATGCATAGATTGCCTCAGCCATTCACTAATTAAAAACACCCCTGCACCAAGTAAGGAAGCCAAGAACAGGAACATCTAACCACTTGAAGTGGTAGGAAGAAGAAAACATCTCGCTAAAATAGGTAACACTCGGAGCTAAAACAAATTACCGCAGAGGTTTTTCCTTCTTCAAAAACACTTCTCTGCTACCAGATCTTGAAAATCACTTAAGAATCCCGATGTTTGAAAACATTTTTTTTCAAATTTCACATATATGGTCATAATGATTCACATCATATTACCTTCTCCTTCTACATCCCGTTTCTATTATCCCTACAAAGTCTTGGCAATTTGCGTGGTCGGAAACCTAACAAATTAAGTTAAGTAAACCAAAAATGCTACACTATATAAGACATCTCGCACGACGACGAAAAGCAATATGAGAGGCGTTCCCGCCCTATAACCAATTAGCTCAGGCAGGACGTTGTGGGCATTGCTGTGTTTGTCCATTTCCCTTTAAGTTCGTTAAAAAAAAATGATAAAAATTCGACATTTCCGTCACTATGTAATACACCGACGGCGAAGTGTGTATTAACTGTTATCAATCGTTTTGTTTATCATAAACACTTATGGTGCGTGGTCTGCCAACATGGTCCAAGATATCAGAAAAAAAAGTGTCACCAAGAACAAGAACTAATGATTTTTAAATGTTCTTAAAAGAACCATTCTTATTCAGCATTAGATGTATAAGCAGAATGACCAATCCAAATCAAGAGATGTTACCGTGCCATGTAGACTTATTTTTTATTTGCAGTTGATATTGATTTTAAGAGTGAAGTTAATAACGTTGCCATTTAAAGTAATTGCACGTTGGAACAATTGCCATTAAAATAAATTGCACTTACCACTGGAAGAATTAATTAACTGGGGGAAAACTAATAGTGCATTGACCTGAGCCAAATCCACATGAAATTGATTCATAAATGTAATTGTCTGAATTGACAGTAGTTAGTTAACGAATAGGGAATAGTATGAAATTGAATAGTGACTGTGATTAAAAACAACCACTGGAAAATTTCTAAGTAATTGCTGCTGTTTAGATTGGAAATAAGTGCAGAAAAGAAGATGCCAATAAAATAGGCTGCATCGACCCAGCGGGAAATAACCAATATAATTGATTCACTAAGTTCTTAAAGGTGCAATGAGCTATTTAAGTCATCCATATTTTATGTGATATGTAGTGATTGGCTAGAGATTAGATATGCAATAGATTCCCTACTTTTTATTGGCTACAGAAATAACTTAAATGAAAACAAATGCGATGGTATATGCTTATATTTCAATGAAACATAGGCTGATTTGTATTTGCTCCTATACGAAAAATAGACGCTTCACAAGTTTTGCCATACAGAAAAACCGTCTCAGCTATTCCTTTCAGACGTTGGTTATTTGATAGAGAGCTTTGAACACCAGACAAAATCAGAATATTCAAAATTTTTGGGGACACCTGTTATGGAAACCCTCTCGTTGCACCGTTAATATGAAGGAGTTTGTTGGGACTTCTATCAGTGTCCTCAGTCCTGTAAGCAAACAAGCATTGTGCTTGTGATTTCTTGTCGCTTATATGGTCAAAAGTTCATAAGTCTGCAGAGAAGATTAAAAGATAGTGATGCATGTTAAAGGGCATTTCATGATCCACTGCCTTGTCCACCAACTGCTTAAAAACAGTTCAGATTTTGATATCATCGGACGATGACCTTGGTGAACTTTTATGTGTGCCTAATCTTGTGTGCCGAATTCGATCTACTCTTGAAGAAAATTGTATTTTGTATCCATCTTTAGAACTTAAATCTTTGGGGACAGGTTACAGTACACTCTAAACAAAATTGAGGGTTGGTAGTTTCATTCTAACCAATTTGGAAATTATACTTAGTACTAAAGGCTGAAATTTTCAAAAATTATTAAAAACAAAAAAACACGCGTTTTTAACCTAATTTTTTTCTTTTAATCAAATGGGAAACAAGGGGCAGGATCTGAAATGATATTGAGGTGGGTAGTCCGGTATGGCATGTCGAAGAATGCCAGCTCCAGCTATACCTGGCAGCAGTACAAAAGCATGACATAGATGCAATGATCGATGTCTACCAATGGGGTCTTACTTAGGTCGAGATAACACGTATGACCACTTCAAGATTCTAACCCGTGCCCTTGCCTGTGTCAAATCTACGGGATGTTTAAGACATGGCAAGATGTCTTTTGTGCCCCCCTCCAACATAGGCTACGGAAAGGGAGGGTGAAAGACAGAGGGAGACATTTCCTAAATGTGACCCCCTCTGTGTCACTGTCCCCCCCTATTTTTTTTAGGATGATCCTACTCTCTAAATGTAAATGAGTGAAAATCATCCCAAAAGAGTGAAATTCTATAAAACAACTCCAAAAATGAGTGGTTGGTACTTAAAAAGAGTGAATTTTCACTCAAAAAAGAGTGAAAATCACTCCAAAATGAAGTGGATTCTACTTCCTTTTTGGTGGTCTTCATTTTAACTCCTCAAAAGGGGTTTGTCCTTTGTTAACTCCTCAAAAACGAAGTGCAAATTGTTCTTTGAAGTACACAATTACTCATTTTGAGTGGTTGAGAGTGAAAAATTTTCACTTTTTACATTAGAGAGGAGGGTACAGTTAAGTATTGTTTGCCTGCTTCCCCCCTTAAATTTGTATGATGTTATTGTGCCACTGATCCATGAAATATCAAAGGGACCAAAAAAGCCAGGTGTGTACCTTAATGAAGATTACATAATGAAGAGACTAGCAAGGTGCATTGACAAAGATGGAAATAAAGCTTGTAATTGATTGATGTAGATGTGTACGAAGGAATTGATAGTACTAAAAGATTCACTTAATGCCATGATGCCACCGATGTAATGCGTTGTCTTGTTGAAGACATTATTGAAGGAAGGTTGTAACATCAAGTCATCAACTTGGGATGTCTGGATCCGTCTTGGAATGTGAAAATTTGACGTTTTTAGTCTGGAAGTGATTAAAAAACAAACTTTCACTTTTTCTTGTATTGCAATGCACAAACAATCACAAGAGCGGATGAAAATATGGATTGGGACAGAAGGCTTTAGTGTCAGATATTAAGGATTGGATAATGCCATAGTTAGCGCTTCTTGCTTGCATACATATACATTTTGCTTTTACCCTAAGCTATCTGAACAACTAATATCACATGTATGGGTATACAGAATTTCCTAGGTTCACTGTGAAATTGATTTTAAACGGATGTTTTAAAATGTCCAATTTCTCACGATCATCGGGTTTGGTGAAGTATTGTAATGTACAATAACTTAAGCCTTTGCACTGTCTAGATAGAATAGATTTAAGGACGCACATTATGGTAACTTTCTATTTCCCCCAAGTATTCCTGTGAGTTGCTATTACATATTTTAGGTTAGGGTGTTAGGCCCTGTTTGGCTCATTATAGTATGTATTTATGTTAATTATGCACTTTTTAATTAAAAAAATGTAGAATTGCATGTGGGCTGTTTCTATCAATATCTTACTACACACAGCAGCCGTTTTATTCAAAAAGTTTAAATACAATACTAGCTTTAAAAACAGCAGCTCGGAAGCCAGCACCATACATGCCTTTGCGCGCGAACCCTATTATCGACGGGTAATGGGTGTGACTCATTTCTTTCTTGTCGCCGGGAAGGTAAACATCGTTCAAGTGTATCAACACAGCATACGCTAGGGGAAGAGTACACGGTCCGGAATACCGGGGTACACAAACTCAAAGTTATAAGCACGCAAATTGAATTTGAAATTGCAAGTCCAAAAGAAAATAACCATGCAATGATGCAAGTGTTTTGTCCCGAATTCCTAGCCCGTTTACCGGCCCGACAAATCATTGATCCTTGCCTAGACTCCGTTTCAACTTCAATCCTAGACTCAGTTACCGTCCGGTTACCTGCCCAAGTTACGCAGTATTTGTAAATCGACCAAATAACCCAACAAACCGTTATACAGATAAGTTAAAAATGCGGATATATCCACTGAAACTTGTAATTACTAGAAATTTATTCTTAGAAGTAGGGAATCATGCAGGGAAAATATTACGAAAGTACGATGGAATTTGTACAACCAGAGGCTTAACCCTGTTGCGACGTATCATCATGTAAATAGTCTCATATTACGCGTCGGTGTTTAATCATGGCGCTGGCGGACGTTAGGGGGGCATCCCTCAAGTCCGTTCGCCAATCGTACGCTCTAAAAATGAACTACAGTTGAGACTATAGCTTTCTGGATGGTTTCAGAAATTCTGACGATGATGAAGAAAATATTGCAAATACTGTTTACACAAAGAAGGCATAGCAATTAGAATAATTTTTGATATTCACATACTATACGTTAGAAATTGAACCCGTTAGGAATTAAAGCGCCGCTCTCGATAATGTGACAAGGGGCGTTTGTTGTGCGGGAACTATGTTTACGTGTTATTGCTATGGAGGTTCCCGGTGGCACGGAAAAAACGAATTTATAGGCGAAAACGGTACTTGGGATAGTCTTTGAGACGCTGATTATAGCTACCAAAATAAAAAGCTTTCTCAGAGTATGTGAATGTCCGTCATTTGGGGTAAGTTTTGGATTGTTATCGCCCTGTCAAACGGTTGGCCAATGCAGCCAAACCTTGATCAGAAAAAAACACTGGTCCAAAGTTCATACGGGTGCAATCCAATTGGGGGGTGGAGCAAGGGCATGCGGGCCAATTAAAGGGGCATATTTGAAAATCTATCCCATTTTTTCCCTGCCACAAATCAAATTGCTACAATTGACCAACTGGCAGTATAAGCACTGATACAAGGCCTGTATGAGGTGTACACAGACTGTGGTCAAAGGTTTTGTGGGTGGATTTTAAAGGGGAATACTGTCATCCTCTCATTTTGAAGTGGTAATACTCTCATTTTGAAGTGGTATATGTGCAAATGTTAAACCATTTTCTGATCATGCCGAAGGGAAAGACACATGGTTCGAGAACGGCCTTGTTATTCTCTTAAGATGGGTGACCTGATCGACAACCACATCCCCCACTGTAACCCCAGGCATCAAGGATATCAGAAGAAAGTAATATTTTCTCATTACCGCAGTGAAATTTAAGGTGAGGAATGCTTCTTTTGATGTTATGAACAAAAACATCTCCCAAAATGTGGCCACATTTATACACAGTCCCTATGGATCAATTTAGTAACCATTTGTGCTTCTAGTATCCAAACTTACTGGAACCGACTTAACTAAACATTTGGTGACTGATTGTTTTTGTGATATGCTTCATGTGAGGGAGAATACATCATATGGCAAATTGGAATCATGATCAAGGTCACCCACCTTTAACATTAGCTAAAGTTATTATTGCTTTAATTTAGTTTCCAATTTTATTTGGTGAGTTTTTTATAATTTTAATAGTACTTAGTAATAGTTAGGAAAATGTACAAACTAGAAACACCAAAACTAAAATTATTACAAATGTAGCCATTGAATGTTGGATTCTTAGCTAGAAAATTTATCATCCTGAACAATAAATCCTAATGGCTCCCAGGAGGGGGAAGATTCTGGGCAACCACACGGAACCCTCAACCTGACCCTATGCCGGCAATTAGCTATGCATTGCAAATGTACAAATTGGCTGGGATCTATTTTTTGGAAAAAAATAAACACCTCTTTTTAAAATTAGTCTGTGGCATTACATAGTACGATATTAAACGTCATGCAGACGAGGTTTTAAAACAAACAAAAACAAAGGTTGCATTGACCTCGCAGTGAAATCTCCATGTAATTGATTCACAATTTGATAAATGCAGAAACTGGCCACTATAAAAAAGTGTAGCCATGTCATGATATATCGTATCACCAATGGAAACAAATTTCGTTATGACGGACAAATGCACGAGGGTCAAGACCCCCGTATGCGGAGGGTTTTCCTATATGTTTGAGTGAAAGAGAGGGGAGTGCTAAGACAGATATTGTGATGTTGGCAACAAAAGAATGTGTAACAAGTATTTTTCATGGTTGTAATATTTTTGCGCAAAATGAGGCAAGTACTTAAAGGTGCATTTGTGATTCAGCACCCCAGCAAGCTTTCCAAAATTGAGTTGATTCCGATCTTTGCGGTTTTGTGGTATTAGCAAATGCTTGTTTCACACGGTTCCATAGGCCACTGTGCTGTAATTTCGGTCTATTTACAAACGTAAAATAAAAATGAAATATTTCTACTGATGCGACCAAATGTGCTGGTACGATAGGTACAATGGATAATAAGGCTAATAATCCAAAAATCTCAACTTGTTTAGGTAAGTTACGATCACGAAATTCTCTTTAATTTTACCGACACTTTCCCAAAATAATTGTGAGGTATAAGCCACACCATCAGGTTGGGTTTGCTCATTTAAATCATCGATTATTCCCAGTGATAAAATCGGAAGCACTGGTTTTATGTAAGCCAACAGGAAAGAAGGGATCATATTCCCAATATTTTTAATGCAGCAGGTTTGATCCAAATTAACACGAAATTCATCCCCAAACTATAAAAATGAGAATAAATTCCCAGTCTGACAGTTTAAATAAATTTTAACTTTGGTTAGATGATATGAAATTCATACTTGAATCTAAAGGTGTGTGCTAGTGCTCAGCCATCGCATTGCATTATATATAGGGACCGAATATTGACCAATGACGAAACAAGACAGCAACAAGGACACTTCACCACGGGCTAGCTGGCCATCTCATGCATATGTTCCCAATGTGGCATGCAAGATTTGTGGAACTGATGGCAAAGCTCATAGGTGGTGTGATTCAAGATTTAAAGACATGACAACTTTTCCAGAAAAAGGCACCCATTTTTTTAAACTGTCTTTTTTTTTGTATATTAGAATGCTTACAAATGTATCTCATCATACTGAAAGCTCCTTGAACTGAAACTCTTGCAAAATTGTCTGGTATTATGGTTCTTGATGTGCTGAGCGCCTTTCATCGCTGCCGCACAGCGCCTTTAGCACGTTTACGTGAATATGTGGCGCGTTAAAAATACAAATTATTAGTTTATAAGCCAAAACATGCCTGTCAAAATGTAATAAAAAGATGATTAGTATTTTATGTTGTTGCATGACACCAAAATTCCTCATAGGCTTCTATATAGGGCTGATTAGGGCACTGCAAACAGCCAAAAAAAAATAAAATAAAACCAAATTTGATTTGTGAAATTTTTGTGGGCTGCCAGCATAGCTGGAAGGCCACACTTCGCGTATGTATGTCTGTGGTATGTATGATGTATGTGTGGTTGTATGTATGTGGGTGTATGAGTGTGTGTGTGTGTTGCATGTATTATGGAGTACATAATACGTACGCAGTACATAGGTATGTATGTATGTACGCAAGCACCGCACGCAACCCTTTCATCAATCCTTATCAGTTATCTATGTTCTTTCAGCTTAGGTGGAACATTGCTTGGAGTAGACTGAATCATGAACCAAAGTTTTTTACCTTTGATGTTTCCACTTTAACATGGAGGGGAAAAAAACAGTTGAATTATTGTTTTAATGTATTGTGGGTACATTTTCTAGGAAAAGCCATGATCTAAGGTGCTGCTAACTCAATAAACAGGAAGTAGTCTATCTTAAGATTATATGTCCATAATATGCAAGTCACTTCGGAAACATTAACTGTCTTCAGGGAAGATGTTAATAGGAAACAGCACTGACAGATATAGATGTATGCACATTTAGTTGTATTTTATATTGCTTATTCAGATCCAAACTGAATTTCAAACTTTCCTTAACTCTAAATCTTAACCAAACACCAAACATAACACTTTTAGTGCATAAGGTCTTCTGCATGGTGGGTGGATAAGGAGGGTCCAAGTGGACTCCTCCTATGAAAACCAAGTGGATCCCACCTATGAAAACCACTTTGCCATTGGATTTTTTTACCAAAACTCTGGTCGATGATGGGGTACATAACACAACCACAAAACAAAAACAAAAAAATGGAAATTGGTTATGCAGATTCAAAATGGCAGTCCAAAAACCAATTTTTATGACATGCAAAAAAAATAACAAAAACAAAAAACACTTAACCAAAGGACTTTTTCCCATAATATTTGACTCATTATAGTAGGACATAAATACAATACACTGCTGAAATAAAAATTTAAAAAGTTACTCCAGTACGATTTACGGGGCAAAACAAATTTTGAATAGCGCCAACAAATTCCTTATTTATGCTAAATAGTATCAAACACCATGGCCAATTTCCACCAGAATATGTGCAACTGATATTTAGGCAATTACATAAAGTCTTGGGCAAAAATAATTTAGTGTTAAAATATGGTGCACAAAACCCAAATCCTGGGTCCACGTGCACCCCCCTTATGCTCTTTTGTGTTAAGAAATTGCAAGCTTTAAAGACTTAAACCTAACCTACATTATTCTGATAGCCCTGTAACTTTAATCGTAACTTAAACAGAACTTCCAATCTTAAACCTAGCCTTAGACAAATTTTCATTGAACAACACTGAGAATATTAATTAGTGTCTTCAAAAGTGTCTTATTGACTAATTGAATATAGTCATGCACATTATTTTTTTTATAATTCACAAAATAGTGCAAAAAAGTGGTTTGAATTAAAAAGAATGTTTTTTAAAGATTTTTGGATTAAATTTTCATAATTGCAAATATTTCTACAACTTAAAAATTAGGACTTTTCAATTACAAAAATTCGTCGAAAGACTAATTAACAAATGACCAATGTGTACTTAAATTTGTCATTTTTGTGCTTGACAAACTAATTCTAGTCATTTGGTGAGCCTAAAGTCGTCTTTAATTAGTCAATTAATTTGTCATTTGACAAATTAAAATTCGTCAGTCATTAATTTGTCATTTTAAAGTGTAAATTTAGAGGTAATGAAAATATTTGTAATCATGAAAACTAGTTTAAAATTTGGGAAGGTTATCTTCTAGCATAGCAAACATGTTTCCAGCATTGAAGTACATATTATGAATGATAAAACAACTGATTTGCATGACTAATTTTTAATTAGTCAAATAAGACACTTTTTTGACTAATTAGTATTCTCAGCGAAAGAGGGATGCCTATGCATTCTAAAAAAGTATGGTTTCTCTTTCTATCACATTCTTTTTTTTTACAGAGCTGAGAAGCAAGAGAGAGAGAAAGAGAGAGACTCTTTTTCCATAGCCTGATGAGATATAACACCTTCACCATGCATGCTCACATTTGACAAACAAATGCAGTCATTTATTATTCATGTTCTCTACACCAGTCCAGGTCATAGTATTAACACATCCATCAGCTAATCACTCCATAGACCAGACTGTCACTAAATGCTAAGGAACGACGACTAAAACTAAATAGCTCCCCTTCATCAAATCTTATTTAGTTAAAGGTGCTGCGTTCTGATAGGTGTATTGTTCCTCTACTTGAAAAGAGAACCTGGCACTTGGCATATGCCTCATAAAAGTTACCGTGGGAAAGGAAACAAACTTTTCCGGTTTTGAGTGTTAGACGCAATAATGATATTGCAAAACCCCATTCAATACGTGCTAATATTGAGGGTTAACCATTTAAACAACATTTTTTTTTGTTGTATGGGAATATAAAATGGAATAAGGGTCAAATTTCAGGGACGGACATGAGAAAATATGGCCTTTCATCTGATATCAAAATGATTATACTTTCGGGGATCCAAAGACGATTGGAACATGCCACCTGTAAGGAATTTACAGTTAATGAGGCTAAGGAGGATTCTCCTTTATACAGGGTATAGGATAGTTTGGATGAGCCAACAAAATTTAGCTTGTTCATGGACCTTGCATCAGGTCTTTTTAAAATATTTTACCCCCAAGATTTGTGTTAAAAGAAATCTCGTCATAGCCTAACAGTGCTGGCAGTTGTAATTTATCCCAAATTTGTTATTTAGGTCCTTCACTTCAACAAATTAATTGTGGAATTTCAGATGTAATTTAATTAAAACTAATATAGGCAATCCACCTCTCCATCCCTTGCAAAATTGCTTAAATTTGATAGTATCAAAAACTCTTAATGTTGTATCAAAAACTATAGATTGGGACGTTCAATAAAGTTTAGGTTCTATGTTGCGACAGATACCGTTACTGCCATTAAATCCAGAGAGAGAGTTTCTAGCAAAGTCCAACTCTTGAAACGTCTCTAAGAGCTTAAGAGAGGTCGCCTTGTGGAAAGGAAAAAGAAGAAAACATTCTATTGGTATGAACCTGGCGAGAATCTTCCACCTGGAACGGACTCCTCATGGGCTGAAGGGATTGCCTCAACAGATTGTAGAAACCGGATGGGCTGATCTAAGGGTTTCTTGCAGAAGCGGGATAACCTGGAAGCAGATCAGAACACTATACCTTTGGTGAGGAACGCTACCACCGACACTGGAAACATTCTTTGTTGCCCACTGGTGGAGAACCAATGCACAAACAAGGACCTTGCGGATTCAGTGAAGCAGCCAGACGTTTTTGTACCCATCTCTGGCTGATCATATTTGAGAACCACAGGTTGGACACGATAAGAAGAAGAAAAGTTTATCAACTACTTTGGTAGTCCATTGATTTACTTTTGAAGTAATCCAACTTTTGATGAAGTATCAAACACCTGGCAAGAATTGGATATTTTACCATGTTGTTAATAATCAAAACATCATCCAAAATTTTGAATAGTTAATTTGTATTTGATATGGGTTTGATTACCAAGGGTGCAAGATAGTGGGCTTCATTAAAGTCTGACGCAGAGATTGTTGAAATATAATTTTTTGGGTATAATGAAAATAGTAAACTAGAAACTAAAGATAGTCACCTAACATGCTCAATTCCAAAGTTGAGACTCTAATGATTTTTCGTTTCATGCAGTAAACATTTAAGAGGATAACAGTGCATAGGAAATGTGTAGAACAAAAATT